>QFET01006125.1:0-34420 GCA_003316355.1 Tuber calosporum | reverse complement strand
GCTCCAGGGTCTCTTGCCCTCCCCCTTTTTTCTTCTCCAATCTTCTTAAAGCTTGTATTTTTTCTTACCCCAAGGTTTGTTTTCCGTACCTTTCTTTCTTTAAATAGTTTTTCCTTGAGTTTAGTGTACTAGGTTTGTGGACAGTTACCTGTCAGGCTGACGTTTGATGTGCCAATAGTTTCCTTTGTTTTTGGTTTTTGCGATTAAGGTTTTATTTATGCCATAGCTAGCGCTGCATGCAAGTTCTTGAACCCGGTTTTTTTCTTTTTTACTCACTTTTTTTCTTTTTTTCACTCTTTTTTTCTTTTTCTCTCACTTTTTTGGTATTTTTTTTCTTTTTTTTGTTTTATCAGGTGGTTTTTGTTAAGGTACAAAACGGTACTTTTAGGTCTCGCAATGGGATGCAAAAACCCTTATTGTCAAACCCAATTACAAAGGAAAAAAAAAAAGTTCTAACAAAGTGTTGGCCTACACCAAACGGGAAATTACAATTCCCTGCACCCTAAAGGTGACTAACAAACAAGTAATGAAATCCCAAACAACTACTAAGTAAACCAAAGTAAACCCTAGTAAATCCTGCACAAATCAAGGATAGTTAGTGAGGCGCCTGCAGACAACAGTAGAAACCCAAGATCCATGAGGCAGGAGACAGGAAACTACAAGTTACCAGGAAAGTAAAGATATACTAGGATACAAGCCAAGGTAAAGAAACTTACATGTCAGAACAAACGTATCCTGACACAGTTAGGCTACTACCACTACCTCCCGTGACACACTGCCAGTATCCTAGACTCTGTGTTGCCGGGAGGGATATAGACAGGAGTGGGAGTCATTAGGTCCATCACAGTTAACACACCAGAGGGAAGTGTGACTGCAGGGATGGCCGTGGATGCGACAAATAGCAATGGGATAAGCCTGATCCCACATGGACTGATTGTGGGTGCACTACCTCCAGGATGCAGGATGGGGGCACCTGGTGCTGGGGTGTCCAAAGGAGTGACAATTGCAACATAGGATAAAGATGTTGAAGCACAGGTGGCGCCTAGTTCTGAACATGGTAGAGAAGACTGCGAGGGGTTTGGACACAAAGTCATGGGCTCTGTGGCCAGTGATGGAGATGACAGCAGTAGAGCCATCTTTGCCTTCACAATTGCTGTCTGAGTTGAGCCATCTGGGTAGCTCTGGGAGAGCAAGGCCAGTGTTATAGGTAGTAAGCGCGGAGTCATTGGTGTCCAGAGACTGAGAGGTAGGGAGGTCATGCCCCAGAAGGCGACTAGCGGGAGGGTCCAAATGAACAGTAGTGGTACCTGGGATCAAGTATAGGAAAAAGGAGATCCAGCTATTAAGAGTTGTAGCCAGGACTGAATCCTTGGTAGTAAGGGTGACGTCACCATCTGAGAGGCTGACAGTTTAATTCATAGTACTGGAGAGACCTTTATTAGTGTTATCTCTAACCTCCACTACTGTGGAGGTAAGCGGAGAACCATCTCGCTTAATGATAAGACGTCTCTCTCCGGTGGTGATGGCCTTCTTACCAGGAGGGCTCTGGGAACTCGTGGGGCCTTTGCTATATCTAGTGTGGACTTAGGGACAGTAAGGGTCCTTCTTCTCCCCTTCTTCACCACCATCGCCCAAGAAGGTGCACCAATAGTGGGAAGGGTAGGAGGGGTAGAAGGAGGGGCAGTGGGACTGGGGCCAGAGGTAGACTGTCGGGCAGGAGTTGTGGGGGTAACATAGATGTGTCCTGGGGTAGGTGTAGCAGGCTGCTGGGTGCTGATCCTATAGAGGTCCAATTCAGCAGTCAGGGAAATGATATCTTGTTTAAGACCATCAATTGCCTTCCTGGTGTGTTTATATGTCATATGCATAATCTGGCAGAGGACAATGAAGTCTGGTGCTGTAGTGACTAGGAGGTTGCTATCTCCACACATCTGTAACTACATATGATAGAAGTATGGTGCTCCTGGTGAGGTGGATGTTCTCCTGTGCTCAAGGGTTATCTCAGGCAGGGAGGAGGTGGTGTAGCGGGGAATGCGTTTAAGCGAGAGGGGGCCAGGTTTGGCAAAGATGGCTGATAGAGAGGATTCTCCAAAAGAAAGAGGAGAGATGCTATATTGTAGTATAGGAGGACGTGAAGTAGCAGGTTTTTCTTTCCCCTCCCCTTCCAAGGAGGGAAAATAGAATCTGGCTCATCCATAGAAGAGTTAAAGACTCCTTACTGCTTGGGGTAAAAATGAAATAGTTAGAATAGGCTGTGGGCCCATGAGGGTGGGGCTTGGCCAAAAAACCGTTGTTGTTTTTTCAAAGACTATGGTTGTAACAGAGACAGAGGATGATGTAATGCAGGCTGAGCATGAGTTCTTGTACCTTAACAATGAATATATTATGATTTAAAAAAAAACAAAAAAGACAAAAAAGAGTAAAATGAAAAAGACGGAGGTATATAGCCACCCTCCGGTTCCCATATTATCCGGCCCCTAGATTTCCAACCCCTCGGTTGACTCATTTAACCTGTCACACACATCATTCCTGTCCTTGCTTAGGGCTTGCGTCCCTCAGCGGTAGCTATAGAGCCCTCTTGTCTCCCCTCGGTTCATTCCTCGCATGCCCTCTCATCTGAGGACTCACCTTATCCAACCTTGTCGGTCAACTCCGCTTTCATCACTCACTTCCTCCGTCAACTCCTTTCCGCTATTAGTTGATGGGTAAGACTGGCCCCCCACCCTCTCTAATGAAGCCTTGTATGATTGCTCCATGGCAGAAACCATTCTACTCCGTCTTGTCTGCCCCGCCCTGCACTACCTAGTCGATGTCAACACAAGCCTAGATGAGCTTAGCTCTCAGGTTCGGGATAGGCCTGCATCTGTGCTTGCCCCTGCTCATCATGAGGTAGACCCCATCTGCTCGGACCTTGCCTCCCTTCATTTCTTTCTTCGCGACCTGTCACATAGGGTCATCTACCCCCTGCCTCACAACCCACCTCCTCCTATTTCTCCGGTTCCGTTTGTAGCCTGAGATTCCCCTAGCCCTACTGGACGTCCCAGTTTCAGTGGTCCTTGGCCACCTCTTCAGGCCCCTCCCTTCCTTCCCCTAGCATCATCATCCTGCTCGTCTAACCCCCCACTAGTCATCCAGGAGTTTAACCCGCCCCATCTGGAATTTTCAGACAAGCTGGGCGTCGGCACCAACCAGGTTGTTGTCCACAGAGCCATTGGGAGGAAATGCAAAGGCAAGCGTCCAACTGTTTCTGCCAGCGCCTCTGCAGCCCAGGTTGTTCCAGCCACCTCGATGCCTTCCCCTTCCTAAGAAAAAATGCCTCCTCCCCATTCTGCCTCCTCTTGTTGCTTCTATTCACCACACCCCACCCCTGGCCTCAGGCCAGATGCCTTTGTCTCTTGCTGACCTCCTGGTAAACCTAGCTGCTTCGGTCCTGAACGAAGCCCACTGTTCCCTCCCACACTTTATTACCGTCGCCGTTAATCACTTTGGGACTGCTTCTCTCCTCAGTCATGTCCTCTCAGTCCCAGCCCTCTCCTAAGCCCCCTACTTTGACACTCTCTCCTTGCGTTTGAACCAGTCCTTCCCAGGTGGGGGAACCTTTATCTGCCCTTCCCTCCTGCCCCTCAACACTACTCAGGTGGCCATTCACTCTGTCCCCTTGGTCTACCTCCCTGACAAAGCTCAGGCCCTCTTCGTCAGCCTCTCTACCTCCATCAGGAACTCTTCTGCAGTCTGAATCCTCTCAGCTTGGTTCCTCATCCCTGACAAGGACTCTAGGATGGGTAGGTTTTCAACCTCCCTGATCCTTACTACTAACCCTTCATACTTGGTGTCTGTGGTTCCCTCGATTCCCCTAGTCTCCTAGAATGGCAAATCCTCAAGGGCCTTTTCTTCCAACGCTATCACTCAATAGTTCAACTGCTAGAAGTTCGCTCATGTTAGACCCAGGTGCAATGTTGATCACGATATATGCCCCTTGTGCTCCCTTCACCACACCAGGGCCGAACACTGCTGCACCAACCCTTCCTGCTCCAGAGGTGGCAACATCAAATCTGTCCTCAACTGCTCTGTCTCCTCCCCTGCTAGGTGCACCAACTGTTATGGGGACCACTCTGCCACAAATCGCGACTGCCCTGATGACCCTGGCCCTCCTCCATGCCATGCTCTGGTTGATCGGCCTTGCGCCCCTTCTACTCCTCCACCTGACGCTCTTGACCGCCCTGGGGATGAAGGTGCCCCTGGGGTGCCCCAGACTATTCACCCTGCCCCTAGTACTTACGTTCTTCCAGCTACCCCTTCTCTTGACAATCCCTTTGACCACGAAATCCGGAAACTAGGTAGGCCTTCTAGGACCTTCCACTCTGGCCAATAGCGGGACCTCCTCCCCCCCTCTCGCACCTTTTCCCCGCCTAGGCGTGTCCCATCAAGGGAGGCTTACCTTCCGGCCTTGGACGCCCCCTCATCCACTCCTTCCTCTCAGCATTGTTCGGGCTCTGCCTACTAATATTTTACAACCACCCACCCTCTCCCTCCCCTCCTTTACAATCACTTCCCTCCTTTGTTTAGCCCAACAGCCTTGGGAGCTGGGATGTATTTCTTTCCTTGTTAGATTGTTTTGCTGGGTTATCCCTTCCTCCCTCCGTTTTGTGTTTGCAGCACCCTGCTGGTTACAGTGGTCATCTTCCTACCTTCCCTGGGGTTCACTCCTTTTACCCACCCTCCTTGTCCTCTGCCTCCCCCAGGGTTTCCTTTTATGTTTCCGCAATTTTGTTGGAGTCCTGTATCATTCTTCCTCTCTTTTGCTGCAGGCCGGATGTCCGGGCCTTGGACCTTTTTGAGTGCTACTCTGCATTTGGGTTTTCCTTTCACCGTTTTCGCATTCATAACTACTGCTATACATAGGTTTCCCCTTCTTCCCCTCGTCGAACTGTTTCTAGTGCAGTTGGGTCTTCCTTCCTTGACTTTCCACTCCAGCGGTGGGGACCTCACTGTTTACCTTCCCGCCGCGAACCCCCTCTGGAAATTCTCTCAGCTGGAGTTACTAGCCTCATCCCCCTACGCCGACTGGGCCTTTGTCTTGGGCTTCTCCCTCCTGAACACACCTCGTGGTTTTGCCTGTTTCCCTTTGTTGGGCTCTTCACACCCTAGTGTTATTGATTAGGCTTTTGTTTCTCGCACGCTTGAGAGTAGTTTCAGTATTGGGATACTCCCCTTCCCTCTCCTGGTTCAGACCATGTGTCTATTTTGATTACCTTAGCCCATGCCTCTATGACACCAACCGCTCTGGTCTCCAACTGGGCCTTGACTGAGTGGACCGGCATGTAGGAGTAGCTAAACGTATTTCACATCCCGTCTGCCCCCCCTCTTGCTGGCTCCTCCTCTCTGCCTATAGGGTTAATAGTCACACTTACCGCCTGCCCTGTCTGCTCCGCCAGTCCACCCGTTTGTCCTCTCCCTTCTTCCACCCGAAGCCATAGTGGTCTCCCCAGTTGTCTACCCTACCCTGGGAGTTCCCCTCTACTTCTACGAACCCCATATGCCCTAACTGCCTAGCATCTGCCTAGGAGACACCTCACCTCTCCAAGCGTGTGTACATCAGAGTAATTAAGGTGGCTAAAAGAGCTCCCTGGTCTGACCTCCTCCTGAACACCATGCCCCGTACTATTTGCACTTCCTTAAAGCTATCTCTCGCCCAGCATACGATGTAGTTCTCCTTTATTCCAGGGGCCGATACCCCTGATTGTACGAAACAAGCCCTCCTCAACCATTTCTTCCCCCCTCACGCTCCTTGTTCCCTCCCCTGCATCCTGCGTCCTTATGGGTACTGCCCTCCCCTCTCACCTGTCGATGTAGAATCCAACCTCTCACACTAATCCGCCTCCTCTGCGGCAGAACCAGATACAATACCTTATTCTGTCTGGAAAATTGTGCTTGCGACAACCCCCTCATCCTCATGTCCCTGATTGGCCTACTCCTACTGGTAGGCTTCCACCCCCTTTCCTGAAGAAGGCGAATGGGGTTATCTTGTATAAGCCTGGGAAGGCCTTCTATGATTCTCCTGCATCCTTCCACATCATTGTCCCTATTCCAACCTTGTCCAAACCTGGGAAACAGTTATTGACTCCCGCCTCCAGCCATTTGCACATGCTGTTGGGCTCCAGGATCCTAACTAATGTGGCTCTCTCCCTAGTGTCTCCTCCTTTGACAGTGGTGCCTCTTTAGTTCAGACCCTCCTTATCATCCATCGCTTTGACCCGTCCCCGCCTTAGCTTTCTGACAGGCTGGCCAGCTGCACCCACCACGTAGTGGTTGGCAGGGCAGCAGGAGGAAAGGCACTAGGTTGGGTCCAGCAGGGTCTGCCAGCCCCTCGGCTGCCCTGATGGCTCCACCAGCCTCGTCCGCTCCTCCCCTCAAAGAGATACTACCTCCTCCCCTTCCTGCCTCCTCTCGCTCGTTCTACGCCCCACCCACCTCCCCAGGCCTCAAAGCTGATGCTCTTGCTCTTGCTGGCCTTATGGCTGACGTCGCAACTTCCATATTTGGAAGATACCCACTTCTCCCTCCCATACTCCTTTACCACCACAGTTAACGACAGTGGGCCTATTTTGCTTCTAGGTCCCAACCCTTTCCTATGCCCTGTACTTTGCTGCTCTCTCCCTGTGCCTGAACTTCTCCTCCCAAGTTGGGGAGCAGCATTGGCTTCCCTTTCTTCCCACCACTAATGCTGCCCTAGTGGACATCCACTCTTCCCCCTTGGTCTACCTCCCTGACAATGAGTAGGAAATCTTTGCTAGCCTCACCACCTACATTAGGAACTCAACTGGAGTTTTGATCCTCTTGGCTTAATTTCTTAACCCAGACAAGGACTCTAGGATGTCCAAGTTCTCAACGTCCCTTTTCATTACTGGTGACCTCACAGCCCTGGAACTCTTGGTTTCCTTCATTCCCTTGTTCTCCCAGAATCGCAGGTCCAAATGGACATTCTCCTCCAATGCTTTCACTCATAGCTTCAACTGCTAGAAGTTTGACAACCTCGGTCCCAGGGGTAAAGTCTATCACCCCCTATGTCCCTTCTAGTTGCTTCACCACACCAGGGCTCCACACGGCTGCCCCAATCCTTCTTGCCACATGAGTGGCAACCTGAAACCCGTCCTCAACTCTGGTGCCCCCTCCAGTGGACTATGCCCCAACTGTGGTGTAAAACACACTCCCTGACACTGTGATTGAGCTGATCGCCAGCCCTCTCCTCCAGGCCCTGCTCGGGTTGATGGGCCTCGTGCCATCTCTCCTCCTGCGCCGGACACTATGGCTCTTCCTAGCGATAACGGTGCCTCTTTGGTGCCCCTGACTGCCCACTCAGCTGCTGGTACATATATCCTTCTGGCCAACCCCTCCCTTGACCCTCCCTTTGACCCTGAAATCCCACGTCCTTGTATGCCTTCTAGGACTCTCATCACGGGACTTTAGTTGGACCTCCCACCCACCTCTTGTACTTCTTACCCACCTAGTGGTCTGCCCGCAAGGCCGGGTAGCCTCCCCTCCTTGGACGCACCCTCTCCCAACTCCTTTATCGCACCATGGTTCCGCTCTGCCTGCTAATATCTTACGTTAACGCATCCTCTTGCACCCCTGCTCCACACTTGCCCTTCTCTTTTGTTCATCACACCAGCCTTGGGAACTGGGATGTATATCTTTCCTTGTTTGAGGTTTTGTTACAGGATTATCCCTTCCTCCTTCGGTTGGTTGTTTGCCGGACCCTCCGGTGTATAGTGGTCGTCATCCATCCTTTAGTGGGTTCACCTTCTTCGACCCACCCTTCTTGTCCTCGGGATCCCCTAGGGTTGGTTTTTATCTTTCTGCAGCTTTATTGAAGTCCTGAATTATTATTCCTGTCTTTTGTGGCAGGTGGGATGTCATAGATTTGGACCTTTTCCACTGCTCTACTGCGTTTGGGTTTTCCTTTCCCCATTTTCGTATTCTTAACTTGTACCGTACCTGGGTTTCCCCTTCCTCCACACATGGCACTATCCCCCTATCAGTGGTTTTTTCCCTCCCTTGAGTTTCCTGTCTTCACTCCTAGAGACCACAATGTTCATCTCCCGGTTGCTAACTAGCTATCGGAGGTCCAGCACCAGTAGTTAGCAGCCTCATCCCTTTATGCGGACTAGTACTCACCCTGGGGCCTCTACCCCTAAACACCCCTGGTGCTGGTAACGATTTCCATTTAGGGTGCTCTTCTCTCCCTCCTATTGTTGATGTTGCTTTTGTTTTCCATGCCGTTGCTCTATATTTTAAGTCTTGTGATACTCCCCTCCCCTCTCCTGGTTCAGACCATATGCCTCTTTGCCTAACATTTACTCATCCTAGTGTATTCCAGCGCCCCTGACCCCCAACAGGGCCTTGACTGAGTGGCCTACTCTGGAGGAGGCGCTCCCAGGATTTCATGTCGCTGTACCTCCCTCTCTGCTATGCTCGTCATCGCTGAGGTCTTGTTCAATTGTCACTCTTCCTGCCTTTGCTATCTATTCTGACAGCACAACCCTGTGTCCCGTCATGCCCTACATGCAAAGCCGTGGTGGTCCCCCTCACTGTCTACCCTTGCCAGAGACTTCTAATATGCTTCTCGAATGGCCAGATGCTCTGACTACCTGTGTTCTGCCCTGGAGGCTGCCCTCCTCTCCAAGTGAGGGTACTTCAAAGGGATTAAAGTAGCCAAAAGCTTTCACTTGTTCTGATCTACTCCTGAATACCACACTCTATACTAGCTGGTCCCCAAAGTGGGTGGCTCTCGGCCTGCCTACCCCACAGTGACCCTCCCTCCCAGAGGCTAATACCCCTATGCGTATGACCATGGCCCTCCATGAGATTTTTTCCCCCTCCCCGGACTACTTGTTCGCTCACCTGCATCTTGCGTCCTTATAGGAACTACCTCCCCTCACCCTGGAGGAAGTCGTATCCAACCTCACTCCCTCCGCCTGTTCCTCTGCGCCTGGACCTGACATGTCATGTTACTCAGTCTAGTAAAAGGTGGATGCAAACAAGCCCCTCATCCTCACCTCCCTCGTCAGCCTGCTCCTACAGTGTGGCTTCCATCCTCCATCTCTGAAAAACACAAATGGGGTAATCCTAGATAAACCCAGCCAGGGCTCCTATCGTTCCCCCCCTTCGTTCTGCATCATCGTCCTCCTACAGACCTTGTTCAAAATTTTGGCAACGGTTTGTGCTTCCCATGTCCAGCCCATTTTACACCCAATTGGCCTCTTTAGCCTCAACCAGTGTGGCTTGCTCTGCGGTCATTCCTCCTTTAATGCTTCTTCCTCTTTAGTTCAGACCATCCACTCTCTCAAACACACACGCCTTACGGTGTCTGCCCTGCCTCTGGGCCTCAGGGGGTATTTGGGAATATTGAATATATTTTCTTGGACAAGTCCCACAAGCGTAAAGGCGTTAGCCACTACCTTGTTGCCTCTGTCAGGTTCTTCCTCACTAGGCACACCTGCTCCTTGTTCTTTCTGGGTTCTCCAATTAGGTTTTCTTCTGTTACTAGGGGCACCCCGCACTGGTCCCTAGTGTCTTCTTTATTTTTTGTTATTTATTTTTCTACTACTACATTTTTCTGATCCAAGGGGGGTTATTCTCTCCTATGTTGAAGATTTTTCCATTACTGGGGCCGATCCTTCTTACAGGAGCAATGTTCACTCTTCGCAGATTATTTTTGCCTAGCAGAAGTGCAGGCCCTCTAGACATAGTGTCTCCTTCTCTGTCCCCAAGACTGAACTGATGCCCTGGTGGACTCTGCTTCAGTGTGGGGCTTTGATTACTTCTCCTATTATTATTGATTCTATTCTTTTCCTCACTCAGTCCCAGGTCCGCTGGCTTGGCTACTGGTTCACTGTCCCCCTCTCTACTCAAGCTCACTTCTCCAGCTCTCTGTCTCGTGCCTTGGGTACTTATTGCAACATTCAGTAGCTCTCCCCCCTTGATGCAGGCCTCTTCCTACACAGTACAACAGGCTGGTAGTCTGCCTCCTGCTCCTCATTTTCGTCTTAGAGCTGACCTGTTGGTCCCCTCCCCCTTCGGGCTGGATTGCATGAACGTTTTCTGGTGTTCCATTCTACGATTGGTCGCCAACTACTTACGGTCCACTCTCATACCAACCCTCACAGCCTAGGCCTGTCTACCGCCTGTGGCCTCCTTGGCTAGGCATCGACCCCGTCTGTGTGCCCTTGTGTCTGGCAGGCATCCCTCCTGACTTCCCCTCTCTGCTCCGTTTCTGCACACTTGATTTTTTACACCACCGCTGTAGGCGCCTTCTAAGCAATGTCATCTCTTTACAGGCTGGAACTGCGGCTCCCTCCCCCCAGTGGGCGCACACCTCCCCCTCGATGCCCTGGTTCATCAGACTCTAGCACGCGTAGGCTCGCTCTCCTACAACGGGCTCTTAAGGACTGTTGTACTGTCCTTTCCTCTACCTGCCCACCTGTAGCTGCCATGATGTCAGCTTATCGCTTCCTCTATTGGAACACCCACAATCTGCCTCTGGAAGACTGGCTCGCAATAGAACCCCTTCCCTAAGACTATCGATTTTCCTAGGCACTTGTTGCCCCAGGCTTTACTGGGCTTAAGGAAGTTTATTGGGGGGCGTATACATCAAATCGGTTGCAACGAGAGCTAACTTGCGGCCCTGCGCTGCAGGTAATCGGTTGGCCGTTCTGCTCTCTGCCCCCGATCTTGGTGTGAGGATGAGACTTTCAGCCACTGTGTCCTCTGCAGTCCATCAACGCTCCTAGAGCGGTAAAGCATCATACTAGGCATCACTGATGTTGGACCTTACGCCCACCTCAGGTCTTTTCTCCCCCTCCTTGTTGCCCTCCGCTAGTTTATCTGTAAGACTGGCACCACTTGGCCTCCCCTGTGCCTGTCCCTGGGCGTCGCTCCCCTTCCCCTATGCTCCTCTCCTCTTTCCCTGCCTCCTCCGTGGCCCCCCTTCTACTTTCTTCCTCCCCACCGCGGCCTTTTTAACCTGTGTATTTTGATTTGCTTAGGTTCACTCGTGTTCCTATGGGAGATATAGTTTTCCTTTCGGGTTGCAGGTTGACCCTAAGGCCCTGAGATTCCTTCACTTACTTTTCTTGGTTAACTGTATGTGGTGACATGTCTTGTACAAGGCTCTATTAGGAGATTTTGGAGCAGTTCTTTGCTTTGTTTGTTCATTTTGGATTTGAAGTTTTCTTTACACTATATCTCACCATGCATGCGAGTTCTAGTACCTTTTTGATTCTTTTTTTTTTTTTCTTTTTTTTTTTTATCATGTAGTTAGTGATAAGGTATAAAACTGTGCGTACTGCTCGCGCTATGGCATACAAAAAACCTTCCTGTCAAAAGCAATTACAAAAGAAAAAACAAAATACCAACTACACATTTGCCTTCACCAAGCGGGAAAATACAATCCCCAGCACCCCAAGGTGACTAACGAACAAGTGATGAAATCACAAACAACTACTAAGAAACCCTAGTAATCCCTAGTAATTCCCGCAGAAATCAAGGAAAGTCAGAGAGGTGCCTGCAGTGATCAGTAGACACCTAAGGTCTATGAGGCAGGGGACAGGAAACCACAAGTCACCAATAAAGTAAAGATACAGTAGGTTGCAAGCCAAGGTAAAGAAATGTAGAGGTCAGAACAAATAATATCCTGATACAGTTAGGCAATGACCATGTCTTCCCAAGACACACTGCCAGTAGCCTGCACTCTGCGTTGGCAGGAGGAATATAGGAAGGAGTGGGAGTCATGAGGGCCATCACAGTTAACACACCGGAGAGTAGTGTGACCGCAGGTACGGCTGCGGATGTGACAGGTTGCTGTGGGGCAGGCATGATCCCCAGTGGAGTGAGTGTGGGCGCACCACCTCGAGGATGGACGATGGGGCCACTTGTTGCTATGGAGTGCAAGGAGTATTAATTGGAACAGGGGGTAAAGATGTTGAAGCACAGGCGGCGCTCAGTTGTGAACATGGTAGAGAAGGCTGCCAGGTGTTTGGAGACAAGGTCCTGGGCTCTGGGGCCAGTGATGGAGATGACAGCATTGGAGGATCTTTGCCCTGGCGATTGTTGTCTGTAGTAAGACATCTAGGTAGCTCCGTGAGAGCAAGGCCAGTAGTGAAGGTAGTAAGTTCGCAGGCAATACTGTCAAGAGAGTGAGAGGGATGATGGCCATGCACAAAGAGGTGAGTAGCGGGAGTGTCCCAATAGACAGTGGTGGTACCAGGGATCAAGTGTAGGAAGGAGCAGATCCTACTATTCAGAGTTGTTGCTCTGACTGAATCCATGGTAGTGAGGGTGACATTGCCATCTGGAAGGGTGACAGTTTGAATCATATTACTGGAGAGAGCTTTATTGATGTTATCTCTAAGCTCTAGTGCTGTGAAGGTGAGGGGAGAACTATCTTGCTTAATGATAAGACGTCTCTCTCTGGTGGTGATGCCCTTCTTAGCAGCAGGGGCTCTGGGTGCTGGTAGGGCATTTGCGACAGCTGGTCTGGGCTTAGAGATGGTAGGTGTCCTTCTTCTCCCTTTCTCAACCACTGTCGCCGAAGAAGGGGCACCAACTCTAAGAAGGGTAGGTGGGGCAGAATGAGGGGCAGTGGGAATGGGGGCAGAGGTATACTCTGGGGCGGGAGGTGGGGGGGGAACATAGATGAGTCCTAGGCTTGGTGTAGTAGGCTGCTGGGTTGTGTTCCTATAGAGGTCCAATTCAGTAGTTAGGGAAATGATGTCTTGTTTAATACTATCAATTGCCTTTCTAGAGTCGTTATGTATCATCTGCATAATCTGGCAGAGAACAATGTAGTCCAGTGCTGTGGTGACTGGGAGGGTGCTGTCTCCACACTTCTTTATATAAACATGATGGAAGTATGGCGCTCCTGGTGAAAAGAGGTGTTCTCCTTTACTCAAGGGGTATCTCACGCAGGGAGGAGCTGGTGTTGCTGCAGAAGCGTTTAAGCGAGGAAGGCCCAGGTTTGGCAAGATGTGTGGTTGTGTAGTTCCTCTAAAAGAGGGGGGAGAGATTCCTGCTTGTAGGATGGGAGGGCTGGGAGTAGCAGATTTCTTCTTTCCCCTCCCGTTACTAGGAGGGTAATGAGGATCTGGCTCATTTATACAAGAGTTATAGATTTTTTATGTTAAGGGGTAAAAATGAAGTGGTGAGAATAGGCCGTGGGCCATTGAGGGTAAGGCTTGGCGAAAAAACTGGTCTAGTTTTTACAAAGACTGTGGTTGTAATGGAGACAGAGCAAGCATGGAGTTCTTGTACCTTGATAAGTAATAAATGAAATACCAAATTAAAAAAACAAAAAAAAACAAAACAAAAACACGCAGCTATATAGATCCTCATACAACTACTTAAGTTAGTTGCTATATTATTTCTTATCTATTAAGATCAAATCTAGACTTTATTCATGATACGAACATCCGGTTATATCCCCGACCAAAAGTTCATTAAAGTGATTTATCAATCACAAGCAGTCACTAGTGCTAGAAGTGAAAGGACTCAACCTTCCAAAGGCCACACAAGGTTAAGAAACCTGTAGAGCAGTTAGGCAAGCGATATGGATCGTTACCTGTTGCAGTTGTTAAGAATGGTGTGCCTGGTCCCCCAGACTAAGGCTTAGGTTTGTAACATCTTCTTACCAAACTAACTTTAGGTATGGGAGTAACAAAAACTACCAAGAAGAAAAAAACCTGCAATCTCCCAAACATTAGTAAACCTTTCACCTCTACAAACAAGGGACATAGGAAATAAACCTAGTCCAATACTGAATAATAACCAATACCCCACAGGAAATGAAATACCAAAGCCAGAAACCAACTGGAACCTTCAATCAGGCCAATGGTACTACATCTCATATCCCACTATTCCAGCAATGCATGGCATATGGTGGGTGCAATTAGGGCCTTAGGCAGGAACAAGGGAAAGGAATCAAGTTAAGAGAGTTCAGTAAACTGATCGAGAAGCAGGGTGGGTATGGTTGAAAGTGTACCTAGTCATAACCCCAGAAATTGATAGCTGTAAGGTTGTAGCGGAAAGGGGGACCAGTATGATACCTGCCGATAACAGTCCGGAGGAGCGGAATTGTGCTGGTGAAAGTGAAGGAGGGGTAGACCACAGTCCCAACCGAATTGTGTGCATGTCCATCTGGGCAGTTCTCAACAAAGTCCAAGTAGGTGAGTTAACCATTGGTCTCCTAAAGAAACTATAGGCCTGTAGAAAGCTTCCCCTACTGCAACCCTGTCTCCTAGGTATATAGGGAGGTCAGAGATAATTCCCTATTATTCAAATATATTTGCGACATAGAGCAGAAAGCTACAAGAGCCAAATCAAAAGTGGCAAATGGCAGGAACTATCAATAAAGTTGGCAGAAGAGGAGAAACGGAGTTCAAAGGCCATGAGGCTAATGAGTACAGATCGGAAGGAATTATTAAGACTAGTCTCTATTCCATTGCATGGCCAAAAGTGAAGTCAAGTTGTAATAAACATGTTCCTGATTGCTTGTAGTATTGAGATATAAATACCGGGGTATGTAGCGGAGACCGAGGATTGTACCTCAACTACAGTGTTTTTATTGTTTTTTTTTTGTTTTTTTTGATTATCTCTTTGAAATCCTGTTTAAGGTACAGAAACTACTTGAAGCGCAAGTTCTGGCAGAAAGAAACCTCCTACTACAGTCCATCCCATCCCCACGCAGCTAAAAAAACCCTCTTACCGAAACAAGGTTAGGCACTTGGGTAGAAAAAACTACTAAGAAGAAACAGGCCTGAAATCTTCAAACGACAGTAATCCTTTCACCTCAGCAGACACGCGATATAGGAAATAAACAAAGTCTCACAGTGAACGAGAACTAATACCCCTAAGGAAAACAAAAGACCTAAGCTAAAAACCAACCTGAATCATCCGTCTGGCTAACGGCAGAACATCCCATATCCCGCAAATCCAGAAGGGTAAGGCGGGGGGCGTAGGCATATTAAATCCCCAAGTACAAGGAGGCGAAAGGAATTAAGCTGATGGCTGTCGGTAAGCCAATAGAGAAGGAAGGAGTGTGTGCTATACAGTGTAAATCGCTGTATCCTCCAGAAATCGTGGCACTATGGTGCCAGCAGAAGGGGGTGAGCAGTAGGGGGCCAGCCAGGGAGGAATAGGGTACCACCCGATCAACCATCAGGAGGAGAGATCAGGAGGGGATGGAGGAGGAGTAGACCGAAGGACCCATAGAATCGTGTGCGTGGCCATCTAGGCAGTTATGATCAAAGTAAGAGTGGGGGAATCGACCATCGGACTGCTAGAGCAACTGTAAGCCTGTTGAAAGTTTCCCCCTACTGCAACCTTGTCTCCCAGCCTTATAGAGAGGTCAGAGGGAATTCCTGACCATGCAAATGTTAAGCGAGGCTGAGCAAAAAGCTAAGCGAGGCAAAACAAAAGTGGGGAAAGGAGAGGAACCAACAACAAAGATGTCAGAAGAGGAGAGGAGGAACTCAAAGGGGTAGACCCTAATGAGCACGGAGAGGAGGGAATCATTAAGACACATCCCCACCCTCTGGCATAGCCAAAGGGTGAAATTTAGTCGTAACATAAGTGGCCATGATTTCTCGTGGTGTTGAGATTTCTATCCCCTGGTGTGTAGAGGAGACGGAGGATGGTACCTCAACTACTGTGTCAGGTAGCTATTTATATATTTTTCGTAGTACTTATATTAACTCTATGATTGAAGTATCTTTTAAATATTATCCTGATTCAATCAATGTGTAAATTCAAGTTAACTCCAAGATCACTAGCCTGCCCAATCTCATCAGCGCGTCTACTTTAAGTACCCTACTAGTGAATATCCTACACCTGATATGATAAAGTAACTATATTCAAGTTCACTTTGATCCAACCGATATGCAAATAGCTTTTAAGATACTAGTTGACTAGACTCCATAGTCCTCTTTCTTGTATATATTAACTTATGTTCAAATACCTGTATACCATTTACCCTCTAGAACTCATTCCAGGAACCAATTTAATCTAGTTGCATAGAGCCGATCCTCTTTTAGTATAGCTAAGTAACTCTGCCCTAAACACTACTGTGCTAATGTATATTGTTGTCTTATAGTTACCTGCTGGCTCTATATACTATTATATAATTTTTATTAACTCTTAAGTTTTGAAGGATTTCACAAACATGTAACATTAGCCCCACCTTACGAGAACCTGTCCCCAAGCTGTTATTTCCTTCTAGTAACCTATATCTCACTCTACTTAACCTTCGCAGCCCCAGATTGTCCTTTTGGCAATCCTCCACCAGATCTCCAACATATTGTATAGGATAAACTGGGTGAATACTATTTACCTCTTGACTCTCCTCCTTTCTGTTAAAAAATATTCTAGATTCAGGATTTTATATTGATACCTGTGGATTCTTCATTTACAAGTGTGAATTTCAACCTTAATAGCTTTTTTTCCACCAGTGGTTGACGGTGAATTTGCACCAATCTGAGTACCAGAAATTACGGTTCACAGCAGGAATCAAATGATGTACAATATGGGTCTGTCCACGATAGATGGCATATTACACAAACCTTCAATCATTGAACTATTTTCAGTTTGTAGGCTAGATCTTCTCTTCCCATCAAGAATTTTGAACAAAATATATAACTTTGGCAGTAGCATTTTACAGAATTACTTGATATGAATACTTTTCATATTAAGCATTTCAAGATCATAAACATTCATATTAGTTTCAAAATATGCGCTACGCTTCTAGTATTTGGTAATCCCTTCATACGTTTTTTCAAGAGATATCTTTGCCTTTTATGTATATTGTTATCATTCAATGGGTACCTATAGTAACTCTTAGGTTGAGAGCTTCTCCCGGCTTCATTGTTCCTGGTTTGGCATAAGAACTACATTTTGTAAAAAAGTACGTGAGTTAAGATTGGCTTTTTAAAGAGTTTTTATTTAAATACACAGGTAAACATAATAGATCGTACCACCTATACTGATCATAGTTTACTAATATGTGAAAGTAGCTTCTCATCACTTTGTTAACTCTCCCTCCTACTCTATCCTTGAGAGTAATATACAGCAGACATGTTTCTCTTAATGCCTCAAGTTTTGCACAAGGAGAGTCTGAATTCTACTATAATCTTACATCCATATCCATTATAATATCTGTTAGAAATCTGTTTTGCTTATGTATTGCTTCAATGAATGCCTTGGCAATATTATTGGCAATTACATTTCTTTCTAACAGGATAATGTATACTATTTTTGTGAACCACTTGACAACTACTATGATCAGGCTATATTCTATGCTCTTGATAAGTTACTTAATGAAATCCAACAAGGCAGATACTCAGGCTATAAATAGTACTTGTAAAGGAAATTATTGACCATAAAGGGCATTTCTCAATATATTTGATTTTTGGTACTTAGAGTGGAATATCTTATGATTGATTATGCAGGTCATAATATCTTTCTAGCAGAAGTCTCTTTTAATTATGTCAAAAGTCTTTTCTTTAATCAAGAGTCACACAATCTTGGATTCCTGATATCTCTTAGTACTAGCTGATAAATGAGGTTTACCTTGAGGAAAATAAGAGGGTTCTTTATCCCTCTGCATCTCATGCACTAGTGTCCCTACTTTATAAAAATCACTCTTCTATAATCTCGATTTTCTATTTCAAATTTTCCTGCACTGCAATACTATATCTTGATTTGCCTTGATTATCACCTATCCCCATAATTTAGTATCTAATCCCTTGACAATAGATTTTGTAATTTTTGTATTAGATATTAAGGTTGGTCCTATGCTAGAGGTTGGATGTAAGGTAAAATCAATAGCGTCAGATAATCCTTCTTTGTATTACAATACAAGAAACACAAAAGGAGTTGAGTTTCTTCAAACCTTATATGTAAGTTACTAATGCTTTAGTTTGCTCACTCAGTACTAGCAAATGATATAGTTTCATCCTGTTTTCTCTGCGCTACCTTTTCTGCAATTAACGGCACAATGCTATATCCCTTTATACTATAACAGGATGGTTATTAGTATGGGTTAGGAAAATATTCTACTCACTTCACTATCCTACATTCACCATACCAACCCCTACTCATATAGTATGCATGAACCCCTTTCTACTTCTGGGTGTAATATATATATAAGATCTACTGAGCAAGTTATTTGCTAAACCTATTGATATCTTTATATACTCTTTACTGCAATAATAGTATCTTGGGTATTATAAAGCATTACTCCGTAGCCAATTTTGTGATTTTCAATTTCCTAGCCCTATTCTTATTGACAAAGATAGGCAACAATCATCCAAGCTTCTGTGTAGTTAGTAATAGAATATAAAGGTTTCTGAAGTTTCCTAAATTGTTTATCTTTTCACTGCCTCTTCTACATTCCATGATAATACTTTAATTATTGGTTTAATTTTATTTAACCCTTTTTTAATAACCTCACTGAATTCGGTACTGAAGCTAGACTAGTGTCAAAGTTGTATTTCTAAACAACAGGCCTGTAGGTTCAAAGGCATATAAGAAGGGGCACTCCTCCATAGTCACTGACAGCTCAACCTCTCTTGGTAGTTCAACATTACTTGGTGGCTTAGCATACTAATTCCGTGGGTCCATATGAGGTAGCACCTCCAGATAACCTTATTGCTCATCCTGACCTTACTGTAGGTTTTTTCTTTGTTTTTTTATCATGTATTACTTGTGAAAGTTCAATAAGACTTATGCATCGTAAAATATACCTGATATAAACCCTTATATCTAAAACTAATAATTAAGTGAAAAACACCACGAAAAGCTCCTAGTGGTGCCTCACATAAAACACAACACAACCTACAGTTAACCACAGAAAGTATATTAAACACACAAAGCCCAAAACCCAAATTGTAACAGGTAAGGGAAGAAAAGTATCACAACAACCAAATACGCATAACACATCCAAGCAACTAAGAATAGACAACTAAAGTAGATGAGGCAGAGAGAAGGAAGAAAGAAGGAGGGCAAATATAGGTAGCAGGGTAAGAGGGAATAACCAGGGAGGAAGGGGAGCAGAGGCAAGGGGCGCGGTTAAGGGGTGGGAAGCTAGGGCATGATTTGCGAATAAAGTGATTTAGAGTGACATGGAGGTGGACATATGGCGAAAGAGGGAGCTACGGGACCATGACAGTCAAGCCAAGGAGGTGGCGCGAGTGTTAGGAGAACCGTCAGGACCTGAGACTGGGAGCACAGCTGAAAGACTCATCCACTTCTCCCCACTGGGTGCAGAAGGTAGGAAGGCCAATTGAGAACCAGGACAAGTGGGCTGCAAGGTTGCTCTTGTAGGCTTGCAACTGGTGTATGCGACCTACAATGATCTTCCCTAGGCCAATAAAAAGGATAGGGTGACAAGAGCAGAGGAGATTGATAGTATTTGGGTAGGGGGGCAGTCACAAGCCAGTCATGCAGAAGCAGATTATGTACCTGGTGACGGAAGACAGAGTTGGCCCAGATCATGGCTGTTACAGTAGGGAGAAGAGGCAGATAGGACAGCAGGTCAGACCGTATAAATGGCGCATGACCAAGGAAGCCAAGAAAGGCGTGTGCCAGGTGGACCAGGGCGTCGATGTGGAGATCCATTCACACCAGAGGTGATGGAGGGGAGGTACGGCAATTTGGAAGCATTGCATTGGGTTAGAGAAGCCTGCACAGGTTGCGGCGAGAGTCGTGAATCTAATACAACACTATGATGGGAAAATCACACAGGAGGTTGGCTGCAACACAGCTAATGGATGGTTGAAACCATAGCAGCCGTATGTTCACCAGGCATTATCTCAGTCTGGCTAAGTAGGAGGCTGGAGAGAAATAGGCCTTGGGAGATAAGATTGGTATAGGGGTAGCCCAAAAGGGATTAGTTACCCACGGCTGAATGGACCGCCAGGAAACCTCCATGCAGTACAAAAAAGAGCGCGAGTGGAGCACTATATCGGCCAGGTAAAGGGGAATGCCGAGGAGCAGTAATACAGCGAGACTGTAGCACCACAGGAGAGAAAGGTCTGCCCTTACAGATAAGAGACACTGAATGGTGGAAACAGGACCTAGGGTGAGAAAAGGATAGTGGGAGAAGTGAATCAGGGTAGAAAGTAAAGGGTTAAAACAGTTTCCTAGCCAGTGTACCTGAGACTGAGGGGAAAAAAGCAAAGAATCAATAGCAACTGGAGAAACAACAGTGGCCCCACAGTGAAGAAGAGCCCTCCTATGAAGAAGGACAGTCTTGGGGACAGAGAAGGGAACAAGCTACCAGGGGACCATGTGGTACAGCTTAGCCTATATAAGAGGAAGGGAGTGAACCTTGTCCCTGCAAGAAGGAGAAGCTACACTGATGGCAAAATCATCAACATAGGAAAGAATTATCCCCCTAGAGATGGATAAATCCAAAGTTGCAGTATAAAGAACAACCAACAAAGTAGATTCAGGCAACCCTTGTGTGGTCACTACTGAAACAGAACTAAAGGTCATTAGAGGACCTGGGAAGAAAACACAGCAAGTGCGCCCAGGGAGAAAAGACATGATCCAGGGCACAAAGTAGTAATTGAAGTCATTTTGCCTAAGTGACTAAGCTACAAAAGAGGAGTCAATACTGTCAAATATACCATGGATGTCAAACAAAACAGTTAAAACCTTATGGCCAAGATATTTTAAGAAGCAAATTGTCTGCACTAAGGTGGTGCCGGCGTCAAAAGAAGAAAGACAAGAGAGTAAGCAACACTATTTGGGTCTCAACCAGCCAACAGCATGGGTAACATGTTGGAGAGAGGATGCCAACACCCTTTTGAGCATCTCAGAAACTGTCTGCAGGAGGAGGATAAGATTGCAGGAAGAGGGAGAGTCACCAGAGTTGATTTTGGGCTAGTACAAAATCAGCCTATTCGCCGTCTTCTTGGACTAAGGATGAAATTTAAACTGCAGGTGGGGCCAAGGAGGGAGACCAGGATTATGAACTTTATATAATGTACCTTTTTTAAACAGGATAGCGGAGAGTGTCTGAACTAGGGACAGAGGAGGATGAAGAGCAAGCCAGGTTAGCGGCCTCTTCCACTAGAGTGAGGGTGGAGGGCAGTCGACAAAAGGGCCATGCATAGTGGGAAGGGATCAAAGATGACCGAGATGGTGAGAAATGATCGAAGAGGGTCAGGCTCAACACGACAGGAGAGTGGGCCCTAGGGAGAGAGGGGAAGCAAGGCACAGGACGGCCAAGGGCAAGCCCCTTGGTTAACCAAATACTCAGTAGCAGTTCCTAATAGAAGATCAGACTGTGAGGCCCTTTTTGCAGCGTGGATCGCATTAATATGGCTCCGGTCAGAGAGACGGACAGCATCCATGGGAGAAGGAAGGCAGTTCAGCCGCCTGGTGGTACAGTAGGCAGAGTGAAATTCCTTGCATAAGGTGGACCAAAAAGGGGTCCACCAAGGCTTTATATGGTGGCAGGGAAAAAACACAGACGTGTAGAAGTAACCCAAGGAAGACAAACAAGAGGCATGCCGGACAAACTAGACCCTGAGAGTGGAACAGGTTGGCAGCAGTGGCGGGAGGGGGACAGAAAAGACTTGGAGCACCTTTTCAAAGCCTGGCCAGACCGTAAAGGCTTAATTATACATGCGTGATGGCAGAACTACTACCTGGTGAACGAAGTTGAGTGATAATGGAACATGGTCTAAACCAATAGCCGGGACAGAAGTATTCCAAAACTGAAAGTAGAGCGCAAGAACAGTGGAAAGAAAAGTCAAGTCAATAACGTTGGCGCGAGAAGAGCCCCTAATAGGAAGCAGGTCAATACTCGAATGTTATTCAAGAGGGTAAACCCTCCAGCAGACCCTCAATCGACATAGATTGATGAAACTGGCAGCTCTGTGTGAGAAAGCTCAAGCAATAGATTAGCAGAGGGAAGAGGAACATTAATTTCTCCAAGGGCAAGGACAGAAAGGTTCCAGGAAGGAAATACAACTGAGGTGGGTACCATATGGAGCGGAGAAAAAAGGGAAACTCACACACTTTAGGAATTCAGAATACTGAAAGGGGGAAAGTCAAGCCAAAAGCAGTTGAACATTGCAAAAAGTCCAAGCTCATGATACCCTACCTGCCAGTAAAGACAGGCAGAATAACCTAGGACTAGAACAAAGCAGCCAAAATATAGAAGGCAACCCTAGGGGACTCAGAGAACAGGCAGTATGGATAAAAGGAGGTAAACCACAATATACCCGTGTGTCTTGTAAGCGAACTACAGATAAAGGAACAACAAGCCTGCCAAGCAATTAAACAAGGAAAGATATAGATACCTGCTCCCAAGGCTATGGTGTTGGATAAAGGAGAGAAGTGAGTGTTGAGGAAGGAAGGGGGAGGCAGAGTGTGGAAGAGACCTAAGCAGGTAGAGTGTAGCCCATACTCAGATCTGGCAGTATCAGAGGAGGCCTTTAAGGGAGGAAGGCCTCTCTGCCTTGAGGTAGCCCACTTAGGCAGTGAGGAAGCCACAGAATGTCGCGGCAGGTGGAGGTGGAGGCCTGATCAGAGGGATTCAGTAGTCCTCTGAGACGAAAGGGTTTCAGGATCGAAGGTGGGATCCAGGGAAGCTGTAGCCAGTCGGTTTGAGACAATAGTAGAAAGAGTGATAGTGGAGGGCCCCAAGGGGGCACCATCATCCACATCAAGGTACATGGTGTCAGAAAGGAGGAGGTGTGTATTTACAGGACCCAGCAGGACGAGCAGAAGGGAGGGGGAGAGTTTGGTAGACAGGACAGTCATGGTGCCAGGCAGAGTGATCAGTGGCATAGTTGGTGCACCTGGCTGGAGAGTAGCCACAGTAGTTGAGGACGGGTCTGGTATTGCTCTCCTTTAGGCAGCAGGAATTGTGGAAGCGGTATCCAGCCCCCATGCAGTGAAGGGAAGACCAGGGGCACATAGGGTGATCCCGCTCACACGTGGACCAACATAGCCAAACTTTGAATAGTTAAAAAAGCATTGGATGTAAGCATTGGAGGAGAAGGCCCTCTTTAACCTGGGTGATGGGAGAGGAGGGCAATGGAACGAACCAAGTATACAAGAGCGGTAGGGTCTGCTGTAACTATTAATGTAATGGAGAACTTGCCTATGCTAGAGTCTTTGTCTCGGTTGAGAAAGCCGGCTGGCAGGATTGAATCTCCAGTGGAGTACCAGATCGACGTGGTAAGGATGGAGAAGTGGTCCATGTGATTGTCAGGGAGGTAGACCAAGGGCTCAGTGTAATTTGCCACCTGCGTGTCATCCTTCGTGGGGTAAAATCAAAGGCCCATCTTGTCCCCAACTGGGAATGTCTGGTTGAGCTGGAGGGAGAGTTCAGCAAAGTGAAGGGCGTCAGAAAGCACCGGGACAGAGGGGTCTTGACTTAGAAGGAAAAGAATTTCCAGGTTATTAACAGTTGCAGATAAGCAGCTGTACAAAGAGCGGTTGGCCATTTCCAGGATTGAGGAACCAAGATCAGGTGGCAAGCATTCTAGGATGCGGGCATCTAGTCTAGTGCCGGGAGTGGCGAGGAGCAGGTAAAACCGGTGCAAGGAGGTTGGATGAGATGTGGGGTTTTTTTCTTGGGTGGCTGAAGGGGAGGAGGCACCATGTGCTACTAGAGCTGCTCAGGGGATACCAGAGGCTTAAGTTCTATTACCCTTATCTTGCCTGCCCTCAGCCCTCCCAAGCATTATACTGTGTGAGTCAACTGCAACCTTGCCTGAGAACGGAGCGCAGCAGGGGTCAAAGTGCTTGCTAGCAAGGAGGAGTTAGATGAGGAGGAATATGTAACTGGTAGAGAGGGTGCTCTGAGCCCTGCGGGAAGCGTAGGAGGATGAAAGGCAGGGTGACTCTGGGTGCCAGGGGCCCCTTGCACCACTGAGGTAGTGCCAGGGGGCAGAGGGGAGTGGGCTGAGGCTAATTGTGGCTGAGCGTATGAAAGAGGTCATGGAGAGAGAAGCGAAGGGGGGCATGGTCGATGTGCAGACTGTCCACCCTGTTGACAGGAGGAGTAGGCTGGGCAGGATGTTCACAAACCAGGGAGGTGAGCTTATCCAGCCTTCCATTAACTAAGACTAGTATATGCAGGGCTGAGGAGACAAGAGGGTGGAGGAAAATTTCCATATTGGAAAAATTGAAGAGCTAGTCTGTGGTGAGGGGGGGAACCTGGTCTATCCACTAGCTAATGGTGGAGAGTCTATCCTAGAGGAAGGAAGAGATGAAGGCTGAGTTGAAAGGGTGGGTGGATTGAGGAGAATCCTTGCGCAAGGGGGCTTGGGGTGAAAGGACCGAAGGCAGGCAAGAAGGCTCCTGAGCCTCCACTTTGGACGTGGAGCCTAACCGAGCAGGGCAAGCAGGTATTTGTGTAGTTAAATGGAGTAGCCCTGGTGTGGAAAAGGTAGGGGCAGGAAAACAGGGGAAACAGAGCACACCTGACATTCTGGCTTGATAGAGCTTACTCTATAGTTCAATGATAAGTAAGCATGACCTATGTTGCCAACAATGCCCCGTAATATAGTGTCCTACTATTTGACAAAATTTATAAAAAAAACTAAATATCTAGAAATATTAATATATAAGGTAGAATAAAAGTATAGTTTATTTCCTTGAGTTAGTCCTGTATTAGAATTGCTATATTATATTGTATACAGAGCAATATAGAGCATACTTACTCCTTGTTGGACTATATAACATGCTATAGCAAGTCACAATCTCAGGTTGAGTTATGTGTTCAGGTGAGTTGTTACATCATGTTTGGCCTTAAAGTAATGTTGAGCTGTCAAGCACTTTGCCGGAGTATCCATAGTTGAAACCCTGTCAACATGCACATCTTGTTGCTCAGAAGCCAAATCCATGACACATGTATGAAGCATAAACTGTTGCAGAAAGAAACCTTTAACTTCATAGTATCTTATCTCAATTGTAGCTAACATATCTCTCGTTCGAGCTGAATGTTATATCCTTTTATAGCAAAAACTACTTCCAAGAAATAGATATAAAATATCCCACATGAATCTCCGCCCATTGCCTCTGTTCACTAGCGATACTATAAATAAACTAATTCCAAAATTGAAACAGAATCAATAACCCCTTCCAGGTATAGTTCGTATAGGGTAAAACCTGATCCACAAATTTAGTCCTTTTCAAATAATTATACAATCAGAACTAGCAAACTAAGTGCCTCAAAAAGAATTCTACATTATTCCCCCACCCTAGGTCAACCATGTAGGCCTTTTTGGAGGGTTTCCGGATATATTAGGTACCTGTGTATAATGATTGTAAATAATGTATTTTTAGTGGGAAATAGGAAAATGCGTTGTATACAGCCACAGTACTAGTGGCAAGATAGTGTAGTATTTGACTTTGGAATTCTGCTTTTATACTAAGAGTGTATCAAAGTTTGTATAAAATATATAATATGAGGGTGGTTTTATTAGAAGCAGCATGAGGGCATTTTTGGTTGTTGTCTGGTAATTGAGTTGGAAGTGTGGCAACCAGAGAAACCCTTTCTTGAGATAAAGTGGTTTTAATTTTACTTTCTAATAAATCGACTTCTCCACCATAATAAAAAAGTTTAAAAATAATGCAAGTTTGTAGGATTTTGGTTTAGTATGGTAGCTATGTGTCTATGAACTGAAATATGTAAAAATATATTGTTTCCATTGTTTTCCTACTCCTTTTATTCTTGGATCCAGATGGTCTTCCAAGCTTTTTGGGTTCTGGTAAAACCTGCTCACTTGATTCACCCTGTGCTGGATTAGCAATTATGTTACTAGTAGTATGAAGCTTTTCTAGACTTGTCTCATGTGGATTACTTCCACTCCATTGAAAAGTTAGATTCAGTTGAAGTCTTTTATTATAGGTTATAGTAGTAGTGTATCACAGGATGGAGTACCTGAGTTCTGAGCTATTGGCACTTCAGCTACTGCAGCAAGAGTCTTGCTCTTTGTTTTCCTACCTTTAAAGCCCTTGCCTCAAGAATTGTTTCCATAGTTGGCTATGTATATAGCTAGGTAGAACGAATACCTTCTGGTGTATAAGGGCCATAGTGACTCCACATATCAAAGTAGCTTTCAGGCCTCATACCAATCTGTCGAATTTCCTCAGGGACTATGATGCAAATTTGTAATTTATCAATACCACTCTTCTTTAAGTCAAAATGCTGCCAATTGCGGAAAGGTAATTCCTTAGCCCTAACCACTTCTGGAAACTCTTTTAGAAATTGAAAAATATGAAATCTTTGAATGCCTTTCTGTGGCTTCATTATGGTGCCTAGTGCCTTTTCCCCATCACAGAAAATATTTTTTGCAGAAGGTTCAAAAAGGTTAATGGCTTTATAGTTCCAGCAAGATTACTTTCTGAAACTGCCCTATTCTAATCAGTTGGTGTCCATATATTACCTTATGTGGCTACATATTTTACTATTCTAAAACCACGGTTCACTGAGTTCCTAGTATGATCCTTGATTTGAAAACAAAGTTCCATACTATCAGGGAATCCCTGCTGGACTAAGCAGCAGAGATAGAAGATCATAGTAGAGTTCTTGTTTCGGCCACCAACATCATCCGCCCAAAGGGAGATATGTGGCTTAAGTCTTCCATCTGAGTTCAAATAGGTATGAAATAAGGAAACAACTTGATTGGGTCACTTTGCTTGCTGAGCCTCTGAATAGAGGTAATGATAGTGGTGGTTATTATGACGGTTTTCATTTACAAAATCAAATGAGTATAACTTAAACCTGGAAACGGAATATAAATGCCCTGGATTTGGTGGAAGTTTTAGAATTTCTACTACCAACTGAAAGTCAAATGCGGGGCAGGCTGTATCTTCAGGGACAAGTGTAGACTGGGAAATACTAGCTTCATGGAAGTCACGACTTAGTCGATACTCAAGTTGATGCTTAGCTAGTTTTTCCTCTGCTTCTATACCCTCTTCAGATATTGCAAGTTGTAGTCCACCTTCTAACCTGGTAGATTTTGTTGGCTGTAGCTTAGCTTTGAGAATTGCACAATGGTCACAAATACCCTTAGAAGGAGATCGGATCTTTATTAGCATAGACTCATTACTGCCGTTCCAACACTGTCTAAAACAAAACCAGGAAATTCTAAATTCCAGATTTGACTTTTGAAACCCACCATGGAGTCCACAATATGTATAACAGGATGGTAGTAGTACTTGATTGTCAAGTTCAACTGTAGTGGTTACACTACCATCATTCATTGTACATTTGGAGCTTCTTATAGCAACTGTCTCAGCTGACTCATTACTTAACCTTTGAAGAAATGAGTTCACTTTTAGTAATACATCTTTGGAAAGGGAATCATGAGAGGGCATATTGCTTTGACTCTGAGGTGGAGGAATAGGATCTTGGGAGTGCTGCAAGTATCTAACCAGAGACTGAAAATGGTAGCGGCCGAATATCCAATACCAAGCAACGAATGTATGGCAAACAGATCAAAGAAATGGTACCACATTGTGATGCTACTTTAGGTGCTATAAAATACCATTATCATCTAGACTCATATTCAGAGAACTCACCTCAGTCCGCATAGAGAGTTGGTTATAGCTTCTCTTGCAAGTAACTTTGGTGATCTCAATCGTACTAGAGATCAAGTAACTAGCCAGCAGCTTTCTCTGCTCGACTTTCATAGCAAAGTTGGACTTTATCCTATTACGCAAATGGCTTAAAGATGCTCTTGCACTTCATTTTCTTGCAAAATTACATGCTTTGCTCAACTTTGTAGATGATGCTCATAATTCTCATCCTAGTTCATACCTTAGCATATTTCGTATCTTGTATTCAAATTCTAATTTACTTACATTTGCTGTCTCACTTGCTACAAAAGTACTTCTTTCATCAAAATCCTCATCACCTGATCAACCTGAAACTGAACCATTTTGGATAGTATTAGTACAAGCTAGTTACTCGTTGTATACTTGGATTTTTGGAAAACTTACTGTCACCTTCGTCATTCCAATCATTATCATTGGAGTTCAGAATCCTGTTTTCCCTTTGTTGAATATAGGAACTAAGTTTATTAGTATTATCCTTATTTTCTCTCAAATGACTATCCATTTAGACTGTTTAAACTGATATATAGAGAAGATAAGCAATAGTGAAAATTATTAAAGAGGATTTGCCTAATATAGGGATATCACAGTTAATTTGTAGAATATGCACTTGATTAAAGAGCGATTTGAGGACATTTTTCTTTGTATTTCAAAGTAGAGTTGGAAATAGAGTGATAACACTATTGTATAGTAATAGTAATAGTAAATAAAGGGTTTAAGAAACTAAGTCAAGCTCTATATATATCATAATCATATAATTCTGGATTGGGAATAGGTCTTGCACTATTGGAGATTGATTATTCATATCATTGGGCTTCCAGACATACTTCACAAAACTGATTTTTTTAAAAAAAATATGATAACATTAAAAACCTATACCACATGAACTGTTTACAGAATTCATCTAGAACAAGGACATACACATAGCCAGAAAGCTCAAGTATTTATTATATAAAAATATAATTTTTGAGATATTTGATATTTTTGTTGATAAAACATATTACACAGGTCACTAAACCCTGGAAAGTATTTTCTGAACTATTGGAAGTATTCTCTAATAGCCTATCTACATGGCTATATCAAAATAAATTTGTAAGGTTGAAAGCTCAACTGCTCGTTCTAACAAAACCACATCCATATAACCTATAACAGGTAGGCATTTATAAAAATTAAACCTATCTGATTAAATTTTATCTTTGAATACTAGATTATGGTTCATTGCTAAGTATTAGAACATATATTGTGGTATTGATTGTGGTGGTTTGAATTAGTATTATATAATATTATACCTGTAATCTTATTAAAAACCCTTAAATATACACTCTAATACTTGTTACACATATGGGATATAGTACTAGACTTTCGAGTCTAAAGATGTGATGGTATATAGTGCCAGGAGGTGAATATATTGACTACAACCCACACTGGCGAGAAGTAGGATCGTTTCCAGAACTACTCAGCCTTGGTGAAATATAATAGAGTAATTTAACCAAATGGATCTATTATGTATTCTGCATTCTTGATAATCCTAATGCATCTGCACATGAGTGCATTTATACAAGAAAGACCGCCAACCAGACTGATAACATGCTATTGCGTATGATGTTAGCAATTGGGCGTCATCAACTTGAACTCTGTTCATTTGGCAATGAGATCGAAGGCTGTCTACCTGTGGAGTGCTTGACAGCCTCAGAGAAATACATAGTACGGGGGATTATTTGCTGTAGTGAGGGCATACATCTTGTGGGTCAAACTGTGTTCGCACTTTAGAGACTATGGCCGAAGTCTCACAAGATACTTCCTATATATGGCCAACATAAGTACCGGGAAAAGTGTAAATATAGTTAGCAGTCCCCCATAGTTATGGGATCATCAAGGAACAGAGCAGAGATCTTAACAATAAAACAAGTGGACAAGTTATCAAGCCTTCGAGAACCTTTATCTTGTATCTTACTTCTTACCAAGCCTTCCTGACAGTTTTCCTACTTTCTCAATACGAGCACAGCCTAGACAATTCCACAGTATCGAATTGGCTACCAGGTAACAATACTCTCTTGCGTGAAATGGCCAGTCATATCTTGGCATTAAATGCTTCCCAGTGATGTAATACCTATTTCTCATCACAGTGCAGGTTGTGGTCTACTTGAACCATACCATAACTTGTAAGTGAGAAACCTACAAAAAATGTTCACCTGTCCAAGGTTACAATATCATATACTCTCTGTGTTCCGAGATGGTACATTAGGTAGTGAGACTAATAATCGCTACAGGCATAATTTGATGTAAGGAATCATGCAGAATGTGATCAGTAAGCAGATCAGAGGAGGAGGTCTTATGTAGTAGAAAATATAAATGTATACATTGGGCACAATGTGTGACAGTAAGATAGCAGCAGAATGGAAGAGCATTAGGGTTCCAGCCACTCAACTCTGCAGAGATGAGAAGAGAAGTGGGTCTACATGATGGAGGAGTGGATCTAGAAACTAAAGAAATCATGAATGCAACTCTGTAGACAATACTCAACTAACTAGAAATTTTAAGACTTGACTTTTAAGCCTATACAATATATCTTGTTTACTCCAACCCTACTCCGCCCTATCTTGGGAGGGGAGATATAAATCCTGACTATGCAAATATCAAATGAGGGAGATTAGAGAGCTAAATATGGTAAAATAAAATCAGGGACAGTAGAGGAACTATTATCCAAAATTGTAGAAGAGAAGATGAGGAGTTTAAAGCTGGGGGCCCTAATATGTGAAAAGAGAATTGAATCATCCAGATGGGTCTTGATCCTAGGGTCTGGGCACAGGGTAAAGTCAAATTGAAACAAACATCAGGACAATATCTGAAAGTGTAAACATATCAATTGCGATGTATGTAGAAGACACCAAGGATGTTCATTAACTATTTACAAGAGCTAGCTATTTATAAACCTTCACCAGAATGTAAGTTAGTTATATAATTAAAGAATCTTTTCAACATTCTCTTTTGTCAGAGGTGGGTAAACGTATTTACACCCTAGAGCTGGCTGTCCTGTGTAGTCTAGTGATTTCTAGAGCTGTCAAATACTGTATGAGTTTCTAGTACTTTATCAGAAAATGAGATTTGATTCATTTACCCAATAAACTATATTCAAATAGATGCTACATATGTATAAATATCTTACTAAATTCAAGTTAATATGTCTGGATGCTCCATACCCTCATATCTCATATACTCATATGTATATATATTCATATTATCAAGCATCTATTACTGTTAATTTTAACCTATTAGTTTTTAGAGTCTATAATCTTTTACTAATATATAGCAGCTCTGCTATAGATACTACTTCTTATCTGTATAAGTTGTAGTCATAGTACGACCTTCCAGTTCTATAGACTATCACATTAAATTTCTTGCATCATTTCCCATATATATAATATAAAGGTCGTAGCCTACAGGTTCCTTAGTAACTGAGGATGGGATTCTTTATTCCTATTAAAGTCTTAAAACCCTTCTTTTCTTTTTTCCTATTGCTCAGAACCAACCTTAATTACACCCTTTTTGCATTTTCTTTATCATATATAACAGCTAACACTAAACTCCCAGTAAGTTTTTTGTAGTGATGAGACTAATGTACAGCCAGATTGGCATACTCAGCTCCCTCCACAGGACAATGCTCTGACTACCTAGACCTAGGATCTAGTTTGCCTGCTTTAGTTTTGGATTACTATAAAATGTTATACTTAAAATCTGTGAGTTATAGTGTCCAACAGCTTTGCCTAACTGACCTGGCCTGCATTGTCTGGAAGTACTATCTCACAGTTCTACCCACTATCACAATTAAATATAAGAATGTATCGAGCCCTAACTTTTCTAAACGATTATGAATACGGGTCTAAGAGGTAGTTTGCTAACACCTTTCTAGCTAAGAGATTCATGATAAGTGTGGAGGACAAGAATAGTACAAGTGAAAGATTTGAAGAGTATGCACGAACAATAGGATCATGGTTCAAGCAAGTGAACTGATTATCTATATATTACTCCAATTTCAGATATCTCCTTCAACTCTGGAGAGTATGTTTTTAATTCATATATACTTTATATAAGGAGTAGAGATACTGGAATCCTGCCTTCATAATAAATTCTTGTAAGTCTACCGCTAACGGAATCCTATTGCCATGCCGTATTCAAGAAAGTGTAACTGGTATTGCAACGGAATCCTACTATGTTTCTAATATTACAACTAACTTGCTGTTGGTTATTACTTATTTGAGTTTATACCTGATAAGTGCAACTATTTGGTTGTCCCTTCTTACTTGGTTATGACTTCCTAACTGGTTACTATTTCCTTGTTTTCGATTATCATTACCTCCTCCTTGCTGGTACCGATTTGGGTATCGCTATCTTCCTGCTATACCTACTGGATTTGTATATTATTACCGATCGCTTGTCCCTACATGTTTGTATTCTATTACTTGTTTTGTTAGCTCCATCCTGTCGCCTTTAACCCTCTTTTTTCGGAATACGGTTACCTTTGTAAGCTGCCTCTGTTAGCAGGTTTGTTGGACAGGATTTTTGCGCTTTGGTTAAGTATTCCTAGCTACAATCTTTTGTATTTAAAGATCCTGCAATCCCTTAAGGATTCGTACTCTCAAGCCTCATAGTCCTATCATCTTTAATATTACAAGTTGAACTGTGACTCTATTAGTTCCATACCTTCTACCTTGTCTATTGAAGAACTATCGATCGATGCTTCTCCCCTGATCCTAATAGTATCTTCAGAGACCCTTTGGGATTCTCGTGATACTTGGGAGTAGCTTAGAATTATCCATGTTCTGGTACCAGTATTGCCACCTTTAATCGCATCTCCTTGGTCAGATTTCATTTATTTCATTTGATTTCTTTTGTATTTGATTTCATTATTAACTGGTTCCCCTCATATTTTGCTTTCCTCATAGTTGACCAAAGCCAGTGCAAAACTAAAACAACTGCAACACTGCCTAAAAGGAATTTTTCTTAATTTTGTATTTCCTTGAATACATATATAATATAAGTTTTTAACAAGGACGTTTTATACTTTATTCTAATAAACCAAATATACCCAATACCAATATTAAAGCAACAAAAATGAATCCCTTGTTATTATACTGGATATATCAAAACCAAGGAATACCCAAGAGTAATTATAGAGACCACTAGAATTGTTAGGGAATGTGCCTAATGAGACTGCCAGTATAGCCACACAAATATTTGTTGTTAAGGCATCAACAATTCAGTCCCACCAATCTTGCCAGCAAAACAAACTTTGTAAATCTCATGCTACCTTCAACCAATATGGCTGCAATAATGTTATTTTAATGGATATTCAAGAACAAGCAGATTATTAATACTTATATGACATGTGGAAATTGTGATAAGGAGCTACTTCAGCAATGTTTTACTGAGTAATCAGCCACCTTCTTCAAGCTCAAAAATCAAAATACACCATCGGTGGAGTGGTTCCGCCAATGGCTGCAGAGGAACCTAGTCTGCACAGGATTAACTTTAAGCTCATGCTCACAACTGATCATAGAACCCACAGTGAGGAGCATTTAGAAAGATTTCTTCTTGAGTATCTAAATACTATATCTACTGTTGATATCAGTCAGGTAAAATATATCTACTATATGGATGAATGTAGTATTTGAATTAGGTGCCCAACTGTACCGATTGTTATTCTACCTGCAGAGTTTAAGGAGCTTTATACACCCAGTACAGGGAATTGAAGGTCGCTTATGATAATGGAAGTTATTTGTGTTGATCGAAGTACCCCACCACTAGTGGTAATTTTCTGTCCTGGTGAAAGGATTATGGAAAATAGGGCACACATCAACTAAAATAGAGCTGAGGTTATTGCAGTTTCCCTACTGAATATAATAATCAGAATATAATATTGTCCTGGCTTGAAGACTTCATTAAGCACACTAGGCCTAGTCCTGATAAACATTGGTATTTACTTCCCCTAGATGGCCATATCAGTCATTGCAAAGCAGACTTCATTATCCAATGCGATAAGCACCATATTATTTCCTGTAATTTTCCCTCCCATCTCACACCTGTATTAAAGCTACTCGATGTTGTGATCTTCCAACCATGAAAGCATTATCACAACAAGGCAATCCACAATGTACTACAGTCCTTGGAGATTAATAATGTAATTCTTTTTTTTTTTTGACAACTCACTACAATCCATAGTCAACCCTTTCCAACCCCTTTGATTAAAAACTCCTTCATGAACTCAGGATTGTTCCCTGTCTCCTTTAAGAGTGCTATATAGAAAAAAATGTTCATATAATAATACGAACAAGAACATTATAGCATCCAGAGGTTTAAGTAATGCGTTGACTTCTAGTAAATGTATAGAGGGTATGACCAGAGACAATAAGGAAGTGGCAGGAGTTTGCCCAATTCCGACTACCTGTTCAGGCAATCAGCTAGGGATGAAAGAGTAGTTTGCCCAAGCAGAATCCTTTGGTGAGAATTCCTAGGAACAGTTTCAAAAATTGGCCAAAGGGAGCCAAGTGCTACTCCCCAAATGACAACTGCAAGTGGAATTAGTAGTAGAGTTGCTATTGGACCGAGAAGATATTGATTGTGACTCTCCGGATGAAAATATTGGCCAAACGGCTCTCTGGTAGGCTCAGTAGACCAGGCATGAGGGAGTAGTGGAGTTGCTTATTGGAACAAGAGGATACCAATCCCAACACTGCATACACTTAATCTGATAAAACACCGCTCTCGTGGGCTGCGGAGAATGGGCATG
>QFET01006123.1:0-13095 GCA_003316355.1 Tuber calosporum | reverse complement strand
GGCTGGCTGAAGGTACAAGAATTTGGGATTGCACAGTCGGCTGCTTAGGCTGCCGGCAGAGACAGAAGCTCATCGGGGGTGGTCAGTAGGTATTCAAATACCGAGAATAAAATCTCTGACCTTAGAAAATTTGCCTGGGGTAGCTATTGGTCAGATTCGTTGAGGCTGTTACTATGGGATTTGTTTGGACATACAAGGTGATCATGATGTAGACTGCAAGTGTGGGTGATTGGATCTCCCACACAGCTCTCATCGCCGCTATGTTTTTTTGCGGCATAGGGAGTAGAGGGTGTTTGTGGAATCTGGGAGCCTCCCGGTGATTTGCTGTCCTACTTGTTGCTCCCCTCGTACGAAGGGTACCATACCATGGTTTGATATGGTGCCAAGCATCACATGCCACTGCGCATGGCCATATGCTAGTGGGTCATGGAAACTCACACGAAGGAAGGGAGAGATCTGCATGTGGGGGCTGATTTTGACCCCGCTTCGTGATACCTGGGAAGCACGTCGCACTCATAATCCTTACAGTGCAGGCGAAAAGAAGTGAGATATTGCATCAGAAGCTTGAATTCGAGGCGAAATGTGATACAAGACCAAACATCCAGTGAATTTGTTTCCTTTGAAACAATTGTCCGAGGATGGGCCTATCACACAAACTCGGAAAACGCGCTATGCAGCCAAGCCCTCCAGGTATAGCCTTAGTATCGTAGTGAGTTGGCTGCATGGTGTGCGATTTTGGAGAGCAGTACCCAGCATACGCCAGTGCATTCTCCCCAGTTCGCCCTCAGCCTTGTGTCCTGAAAGCGCTGTAAGGGTTGCTTCTCTGAAGGGAGTTCAACTGCCCTGACCTCCTGCTTGTTTTGACCAATAGTGCATCCCTCAAACTCTCTGTTTCCCTATCCCTATCGTAGCTGCAGAGTCGGAGTCTCGGGTTTGCTTGGTGATGCACTATGATTTTCCCACCAGGATCTCTGTATAGCGAAAAAACTCGAATAGACCCCTGAATGCGTTAGGATGTTGGAGGGCACGGCAAAGTGGCTGCCTCTCCTAGAGGGCGCTGTGCACACTCCTTTTGTTTGATCTCAACCGAGGTTTGAGTTGGCTGTGTTCTTCCCTCCTGCAGTAAGTTCAATATATTATCCCAACTATCCCACAGTCGAGTAGGGGGACTCCAACGCCCTAACACGTTTGCCATCAGCCCTTCTCGTGCTTCTTCTTTTCTCAGGATTTTATCCCTCCATTCGTCCCTCCTCTATACTCGAATATTTCCGTTATCTGCTACCTGGACGAGTTGAGACAACTCGCGTATCCAATTTCGAGCACCTCAACAGACCTCCCCGCGGGAGAGCGCTGGTGGGGAGATGGACACAACGTATACCTCTTGGTGATTTCTCTACATAGGTCTAGATCGGCTAATGGGGCATTAGGTCGGCCGCATTCCTAGACATCCCCCCCTGGGAGTACACAGGTAATAACAACAGCAAGATATGTACCGGCCGTGTTGAAGCGCCTTCGCTTGCTCCCAGACCGGGAACCACCCAAAGCGGCATCTCTGGGAGCTTGTCAGGCAACAATAACAGCAATAATACCACATATTATATATACGGTGCAGAAGTGCCTTCAGGTGTTCCGAGTATGCAGACCTCCATTGCCAGCCTATGTTTTAAGCTTGTGGCTAAGAATTTGCGCAGGGACCTTCGATGAGCTTATGAAGCATACCGGCTGGGAGATGTCGCCAACCGAAATTGGCCTAGATCACCTTCATAGCGAATTTAACCAGCCCGAGGCTCGCACTGGAGAATGGATTTTTCAAGACCCCGGGTATAGGGAGTGGCAGGAGAGCAGTGAATCCAAGCTTCTTTGGCTTTCCGGTGGCCCTGGAACAGGAAAGACTATGTTGGCTAAGCGTGTTGCGGCCCATTTTCTCGAAAGAGGCAGCGATCCAACTGAGGGGGTTAAATTGGGTTTCCACTTCGTCTCGCCTGAACTCCGGGCCGACGAGAGAACTGCTGATGAGGCCGAATTATCGCAACGCATGCTTTCCAAAGTAGCCAGAAACCTACTGTATGGTATTCTGCAGCAGGATCGGAAGCTTTCTGATGACTGCATAGCAGAACTCCGAAAGCAAGGGGATAGATTTTTCACCAACCCATATTCTCTATGGAGGGTTCTAGGAACAGGGGTCAGGAATTGCGGCAGGGACCCCGTGTACATTCTCATAGACGGCGTGGATGGCCTCCAGGAAAGCTTGTGTGGGAAGTTGATCGAAAGGATTCTGGGACTCACAGGCACCGGCACTGTCAAAATATTCCTCTCTTGTCGGAAGGTACACCACGTTTCAAATAACCTCCCACGCAACTTCGCCGAGCACATCGCGATCGACCTTGATATGAACAGTTTCGTAAAGGAGGATGTGAAAACTTTTATCCAGAACAGAGTGGCTGCGTTGGGGTGGAGCGATGATCTGAAGAAGAGAGTAACAGAAGCCCTTGTGGAGAAGTCGGAAGGGATGTTCCTCTGGGCGTCAGTGGTAATTGAAAATCTAAGGCGCTTCAGTCCAGGCCATGATTTTGAAATTTATCTAAGGGAACTTCCATCAGAGCTTGAAGACATATATCGAAAAATTTTACACACCCTCTCACCACGGAGAGGATCGGAACGAGTTCTACAAATGATCCGGTGTGTGGCACTCGCTTTGCGCCCACTCACATTTGGCGAATTGGGCCATATCCTAGCGTGTATAGAGGAAAACGAAAGCACTGAACAACTGCCCCCTCGTAGGGTGACAGACCGTAAAATTAGGGTAAAAACAAAGGAGGAAATCAAAAGCCATGTCAGGTCCGCCCTGGGATTTCTTCGAGACACAGAAGAAACTGTATCCATTGTCCACCATACCGCAACAGAATTCCTCTTCGGCGAAAACAATGAGAGCCCCGAAGGGATGCCCCCTAGAAGCATGGCCGACCTCGACGCTTCTTGGGAGTGCTTCCGGTACCTTCACTATGCCTTTGCAGACCAGGAGAAATTCCCAAATGGAGATGACCAGGAACGCCAAAATGCATTCTGGGGCCGTCAGGGGGGACTAGGAAAAACTCCATGGGAAGAGGCACGGGAGGAACCACAAAAAGCCGCATCTAACCTGCCATATCTCAGATATGCAGCAGAATCCTGGCTCATTCATGCCCGTCGGAGCATCGAGATTTCAAAGGACAAATTCTGCGATGACTCTGCTCGTAACTGGCTGCGGTATCAGTTCTTCGAAACCAGCGGCCTCATACGAATGCCCTGGTTCAAGCTTTGCGGAGATCCGAAAATGGAGATTCTGGCAGAGGAGCAGACACAACTCCACATCGCAGTCTGTCTGGGGCTTACACCCCTGGTAGAAAAGGCCCTCTCAGATTTCCAGCCGGGAACAGAGAGGAGGCGGTCACCACTTCACCTAGCAGCCAAGCTCATGTCCGAGGTATACAAAGCCCTGATCGAGAAGAACGAGTTATCCCTCCTCACGGCACAGGATCAAGAGGGCAACACACCACTACACGAAACCGCCATTTCCGGCTATATGCCTATGATGAAAAGCCTGATGGAAAAATTCGCAAAACTCGGCTGCAACCCGAGTGATGGCGGAATCGATGGCAAGAATGACCTTGGCAACACCCCACTTCACCTCGCTTGTCAATTTGATCACCCGGATATAGTTCAGCTTCTAGTCGAGAACGGTGCGAATCCAAGCATCGAAAACAAGGCCGGGAAGACGGCGTCGGGGTTAGGGGTAAGTCTCGGGAGAGAGGATAGTTTGGACATTCTAAAGAAGGCAGAAGAGATGTGGGAGACCAAGAAGGGGGCCAGGAAGGCCAAGAAGGAGGCCGTGAAGGCCAAGAAGAGGATTTCCGAGAAGCCTGTGGGGGGAACCAAGGAGATTGTGGAGGAGTCTGTAGAGGATATAAAGGAGATTACGGGGGAGGCTAAGAAGGAGACTAAGAACGGGATTGCGGAGGAGCCTGTGGGGAAGACCGAGAAGGAGATCAGGAGTGAGGCCAGGAAGGCCAGGAAGGCCGGGAAGGCGAGGAAGGCCAGGAAGGCCAGGAAGGCCAGGAAGGCGAGGAAGGCCGGGAAGGCGAGGAAGGCCAGGAAGGCAGGGGAGGTCAGGGAGACCAGGAAGACCAGGGAGGGGCCATGGGTGAGGTTGTGGAGGAGGTGGAGGGAGAAGTGGATGAGGTTGTGGAGGAGGTAGTAGATGAAACCCCTGACGAGTTTGGAGGATGGGGTAGGCAGAGAGGGCTATGGAAAATATCAGAGCGGAGCCGGGGGACATCAGCATTAGAAAAAGCCAAAGCATGACCAAACCCTTACGGGCAAGTGACCTCATGTTATACGCCTAGGCGGCCACTTTCCTCCCCGCAGTGCTTTCTGTCTCAACATATATATAAACCCATCAGAAGGAAGCCCAGTTGTTCTGTAGGAATAGTGGGAGACTTTCCCCCAGCCCACGATCTCTCAATATAATGCTTTAACTGACATTACCGTACCAATCGCGTGTCGTGCGTTGATCTCATTCATTATGTATCTTGTATTGCAATGCCTCGAAGGATTTTTACTTGTGTTGAGTGGTGAATCCTTCGAGTGGTGGCCCTTACGGGCTGGTACCTTTGCACTTTTTTGGGGGTTTCTGTTTCGCTCGTTTGTTTGTTTTTTGTTTCGTTTGTTGTTGCGTCATTGGCGGTACTTGTACATTACGAATTTATCAAATAGCCAGGTTGGGTTGGCTGGCAGCTGTGTGAGAGGTTTTTGGGGAGGGGAGTGACTCTCATCCGTTGTTTTGTTCAGGTTGGCAGCCTATCATGATTTGTGTCCCTTCCTCGGCTAGTTTTACTGGTTTGATGAATCTCTCGATGGGTTTACCCGGTCACTTTACTTCTTTAGTCTTTAGGGAAATGGAGTTCTGGTGGTACCACACTTCTGAGGCGGTATTCTGTTTGGCTTATCCGAGCGTAGTTGTAGTGAGTAGTGAGATTGTCTATGATAACTTTACCGCCAGTCAAACGATGGCACAGAAGCATCGAGTGACAGCACATGATTCCGAGAATTCCCATCATCCTTCCATCCTTCCTTCATCCCTTGATAAACTATCCAAAAAACAAACGAAATGTTCACCCCCAAACCACCTCCTTAACCGCAACGGGCACACCCCCCTTGGGTTTCGAAGTGAGCCCCGCCTTAACAACCACCTCCCTCTTCCCATCCTGCTCAAACTCAAACCTGCCAATCACGGTCGCAAGCAGACACTTAAACTCCACCTTAGCGAACACATTCCCAATACATCCCCTAGGTCCAGCCAGGAATGTGAGAAACCCATAATTGCTCTCGACGGCGACCGCCCCATCCTCTCTGCCTCCCCACCGGTCGGGCTTAAACTCCTCCGCGTCGGCACCCCACAGCTCCACACTTCTGTTTATCGCGAACGGGGAAAGCACAATGGACGTGCCCTTCGGCACGAACACCCCGTTCAGGCTCGTATCCTCGGCCGCCTCCCGCAGCGTCACGCCGACAGGAGGGTACAGGCGAAGCACTTCGGACGTGACGCTGGAGAGATACTTCAGGTTTGAGATCTGGTCATATGTGATGGTCTCCGGCGGGCCGGAGGGGAATGCAGCGTGGATTTCTGCACGGAGGCAGGACTGGATGTGCCTGTTCTCTGGTAGGGATAAGGCATGTATGGCCCAGATCATTGATGTAGCGGTGGTTTCGTGCCCCGCGGCTAGGAAGGTCATCATCTGGTCGCGCATGCTGGACTCCCCGTCCGAGCCCGTGTAAGAGTTCGATTTTAGCATTACAGAGAGGATGTCTTTAGATTCCGAGCTTTCCGGGGAGGCAGCTAGAGCAGACTTTTTGGCGGCAATAATTTCCGCGGCCACACGTTTTATAGTCGACGCCGCATGCGCGACGTCGCGGGTTCGCTTTAGCGGGAGGGACTGCACGAGGCGGAAGGGAATTATCATGGCCAGCATCGCCACGATCGGGGGTGGACTACCCATGTTAAAGATTATATTGTATGCATCTGCTAACTCGGCGCCCGACTTTTCTTCGGCACTGCTGCTATCGCTTACGGCAGCACCCCGCAGGGCATGGAACTCACAGCCGAAGCCGGAAGAGCCGATTATGTCCAGCGTTGCCAATGAGAACCACTTCCCCATCTCCACCACCACCCCCTCCTCCTCCCTACCGCCGCCAGGGCCGCTCCGGGAAGCGCGCACCACCTCCGCCACCCTTTCCGTCATTTCCACTCCCTTAGACCAAAACCCGGGCACTAGTCCCTTAATATGGGCGTGCGAGAAAGCCGGCAACAGCAATTTCCTCTGCACTTTGTGCTCTTCACCCTCCACAAACAGCAGCCCCTTCTTCCCGAGAATGTTGCCAACGTCTTTCGTTATCAGCGGCGGCTTGATGAAGCTGTAGCTCTTCGTGTGCAGCACTTCCTTCAGTACCTCCGGCGTTGTGGGGACCACCCGCTCGACGTTGAAGATCCCCAAGTACCGTAGTAGCCCGCTATTCGGAATTGTGCGCATCCAGATGGATTGCGGGGCCCCCGACTGCATTTTCCGGATTATGGTGGAGTTGCCCATCAGGAAGCTGGGGTTGGTGGGCCCCGGGATGTGTATAGTTGGTGAGAGGAGCTTAGGCCAGAGGACGAGGCGATAGAAGAGCTTACAGGTTAAGGCTAGGGAGGATAGTAGCATGAATGTGGTGATTGTGCCGAAGGGAGTATGGCGGGAGAGGAGCACCGCGACTGCGGCGCATCCTACTAGGATGCTGGTCGTGGACATTGTTAGACGGAGAGAGAGGGCCAAACCGGAGGGGAGCACCAGCGCTCAACGGGTAGGTGATGGATAGATTTTTCTTCTTCTTCTTCTTCTTCTTCTACGGGCGTAGAGATGAGTGCGAAAAAACGGCTGGGAGGGTGTGTGTGTGATGTTGGGAGAATACCGGTACCTTCTGGCTAAGCACCGCTTATTATATACTCGAGAACAAGTACCTCCTAGTGCGCTTTTCCAACCGCGAGATGTCCCATCCGTCCATTTTAGCCAATCCAATTCCTCCACTCATCAATCATGCGACATGGGAGGCTTGACTGGGGTGGGAAGTTAAACGCCAAGACCTTTTTCCAAAACAAGCCTTAGAATTATGCACCACAGATACTCGAGTACATGGAGTACCGGAACACGTGCGCCTCGTTCCTTTCGGAATGCTTCCAGGATGTCAAGAATTCCCGTTCCGAGATAAAAGGGGGGGGGGGGAACCACCCTCCGCCAAGACAAATGGAAAGATAGACCATACTAGGAGAGGCAATTCCAATGTCCTACAGTAGCGCCAAGGTTCAATTATCTGATCCGGCCCTAACGGTGTTTGGAATTTCGGGCCTGCTATGGCATCCGTTTTCTCTAACTTGACTCACCGTATCACTCTCCTTCGCCCACTGCCGGTACGATTTGGCACATAATGTGGCGCTAGAAGCTTGAATACCGGCAATTGAATTGTATGCGATCGAGTCAAAGGCCCCTTCTCTGGAAAAGTGGGCGAAAAGTGCAACAAAAGCACAGCCAGGCTCCCTCTTCTAGGGCAGAAAAGGAAAAAGAAAGTTCATAGACCCTAACCACTGAGTGAGGAAAGGCCAACGATTCAGTCCATTGTTTCAATTTCCAGTATTCAAGATTCTGCGGTGCCGATAGCGGCGATTCTCTTGAGATTTCATTCCCGCACTCCCTCCCTCTCTCCCCGTCGGACTGTCTTTCCTGGGAAAGGGATGATTGCAACCCCGCCGGGGTAACTATTGTCCCGTTTGTATATAAACATTGCCTTGTCCTTCTTGTCCGTAGGGGACTTGTTGCACCAGTGGAAGAGTAAACTATCGCATCCCGGGCAATAGATGGTCTATTTTATCTGCCATACTCGTGATGTCAAGGATGTTTGTGAGGAGGACGTCCAGAATGCAGGAATTTTTGTGATATGCGATACCGGCAGCGGTCCGTTTCGCAAACGTCACGATACCAATTCACCAGTTCAGGACGCGCAGGCTACACTGCATGAGCCCAATAACACGGTGCATTCAACCAAGCCTTATTATCAGTATTTCCGCGCATGAGTCTATCATGTTCGATGGGGCGATGGGCGGGGGATGAATAGGCTGCACTTGTATCTGGCGATTAGTAAAGTGCTAGGACAAAAGGTTTCGTCAAAAAGCCCTACTTTGACGATCAACGACTCATTTCTAGCCATGCCTTATGAAAAGACTGGCTACCTCATAGACTTTGAGAAAGGGAGCATTATTGCTCTATGGCGAAAAAATCATCCATTTTCTCAACTTCTGCATTGTTCTAAGAGTATCAATCTATGTTTCTACAAACAGGATCAGAAGGTATATGATGCAAGATCAGTGTTCTTAGTGGGAGACCTAATATTATGGATACTAGAACTTGTCAACACTTGATAAGAGGGTCAAAGAAGGTACCCTGCCAGCCCTAATCAAAATTTCAAAATGAGGTTACATCAAATTCCCCTTTTAAGACAACCAATTTGGCTTTGTTAGTTAATATCATTGGGGGGAGAGCCAGGAAAATAGCATTTCTGAAGGATAAACATATTGTCAAGAGGTTAACTTGGGTGAAGAAGTATAAAGATTGGATAAAGAAGCGAATTATTATTAATAAGTTGAAAAGTTTCAAGATTCTAAAAGTTTTTTGGTATTCAGAATTTCCAAGGAAAAGTCATACAAGAACTATAATGAAGGTGTTATTAAAGGGCATGGGAAAAACATTTTATAGTATTGGTTTAAATTTGAGGTAAAAATAAGGGACTTATAGTTGGAATTTTTAACTGAAGTGTGATTAGATTTGATATATTAGAGTTTTAGAATATGTTTTATGTCACAAGGTGGCTAACTTAGTACTCTTGAGTTTTCTGACACATATAACTTTGAGAAGGGCAAGGAGTCAGGAAAGCTCAGTTACTATAGTAGGAAAAGGAGTAAATATTCTCATGTTTAGTGATATTTAACTTGTTATATTATTAAAGCCTCATTTCAATTACTTCTTAATCCTTTAACTGATATGGAGGTAACTAAGTCTATATATACTTTGTCTCAGCACTTTTATTCGCTATATATCTAAGGTATCTTTTCAACTTCAACTATCATCAGTCAATGTATGAACACTGTTTGACTCTGAAGTTATCAGCCATAGTCAGGTTAAAGATTCCCTGAATGATTTGTATATCTGATGATATTCTACACTATACTAGTAAATAGTCTTCAATCTGTTGGCCAAATAAGGTAAGTTTAGTTGATGCAATATATTTTTAAACATCTTACTGAATACCTTATTATTAGTCTGGACAACTATATTTATTGCATTTTTGTATTCAGGCATATATACATTCTAAGTATTAAGAATATAATACTCATACTTAATCTAATATTATTATTTTATCAAGTGGATTCCACTTACCCATTGTAACGGAATCCTATTATGTTTCTACTATTACCACTGACTTGATGTTGGTTATTACTTATTTGGGTTTATACCTGATAAGCGCTACTATTTGGTTGTCCCTTCCTACTTGGTTATGACTTCCTGACTGGTTATTCTTTCCTTGTTTCGCTTATCACTACCCCTCCTTGCTTCTACCCAGTTGGGTATCGCTATCCTCCTGCTATACCTACTGGATTTGTATAGTAGTAGTGACCTCTTGTTCCTTCCTGTTTGGATTCCATTACTTGTTTTGTTAGCTCCATCCTGTCGCTTTTAACCCTCTGTTTTTGGAATATGGTTACCTTGGTATGCTGCCTCTGTTAGCATGTTTGTTGGACAGGATGTTTGCGCTTTTGTTTAGTTTTCCTGGCTACAATCTTTTGTATTTAAAAAGAGCCTACAATCCCTTAAGGATTCGGACTCTAAAGCCTCACAGAACTATCATCTTTAATACTACAAGTTGAACGGTCACTCTATTAGTTCCATACCTTTTACCTTGTCTATTGAAGACCTATCCATCAACGCTTCTCCTCCTATCCTTACAGTATCTTCAGAGTCCCTTTGGGATGCTCGAGATACTTGGGAGTAGGTTACACCCATATTGAATAGCCTGACTACAATAGACTCTATATCTTGCTAGTATAAGTTGCAGTTATATAGTCACCTTCGAGTGATATATACTATCACATCTGATTTTTAACTGCTCCTTTCCCTAGTTCAAATTGTCAAATGTATAACAGTTTAGTTAATAGCTGTTGAGAGGTAGAAGCTATAACTAAGGATCACGTCTTTTAGTAGGATATTAAAAAGATATATATTGCAATAGACACTATAACTCAATTTACTGAAAGCAATATAAAGATTGTGGAATGGCCATCAAATTTCCCAAACCTCAATCATATTAAATACTGGTGGAAAAAGATTATGGAGAAACTCTTAGGATATGAGTATTTTTCCTAATATTAACAAGATCAATGGGGATCCAGATACTATTCAAGCCATCTAGCAGACACTTTTAATATGAGTTGAACTTGGAGTATTGAAGAAAAACTCCTGAAAAACCATGGAGTTCATGCTTACAAGAGTGGCTGCTGTGTTAGATGCAAAGGAATAGTATACAGAATATTCATTTTCTTTGCTCTGATATTTCATAGGAGGTTTAGTCCATTCAAAGAAGTTGTGATTGCATAGATAGTAAATTTATTGTGGTGGTAGTAGAATTACCATTGCAGCACTCAACGGACCCTTTTGTCCCTATACTTTATAATATCTGAAAATAATATCATCGTCACGCAACCACCAAACCAGCGGAAAAAGAGGGGAAAAAGCCTATCTCCTTTTCAGATACTTTTTGCCAAAGTGCAAGTATCGGTAATCGAAACAGCGAGAACGAGGCCGTTTGAGTCAAAGGAGTGCACATTGTACGGTCCTCGGGTGAATGGGTTAATCCGCGAACACCTTCGTATAGGATGTATACCTACCGGTTAGGTAGTGTTAGGATAATGAAATTGGATTAAGTATTGGTCAAAGAACCATTTATACTGGTACCCCTTCTGATGAATAGGGAGTAGTAAGGCGTTCGTGGGGTTTCTTTTCTTTTATAATCGATGGCTTGGCTGCATTTGAGAAACGACCATTCATTGGGGTGCTCAACGGATCAACCCTTGTACCCGAGCACCCGTGCCCTGCTCATGCAATAGGGGTCCTCAAAGTAGAATGGCAACGTTGCCGTATACCCGTTAGGGTGGTGTCTCCTCTAGTTAGGAATAAACTTGATAAACCTTGATTCCTTGATCCAGCTGGGCTTGGGTCTGGCCAATCATGTCTAAAACCCATGGCCCAGTTTTGAGTACCCCCTTAGGGGTTGGGTAATTCTCCAGGTCAAGCAAAAAAAAATAGAGTGGGTGGTTGTAGACTACAACATGACTTTCACATGACATAGCCATGACCATGACAATCACCCTAAACAACTCTTCAAGGATTAGAGAGCTTTGCTAGCACCAGGAAACTGGCTTGAGGAGTGGAAATCGTCTCCTCATGTTCCGCAGTCAACTTGGCATCTCTTAGCCAATCATCTCGCAGCCCGAATTCGAAGACCACCGTTGTCCTGCTACTTTAAGGAGCCCTAAATCCCTAATGTTGTCACCGTGACGGAGTTGGTTGTTGAGATCTAATCACTCAATTACCGACAGTGCAGTATGACTGGAGGAGGCTGCTCAAGACCTCAAGGGAGTTGGAGACGGTTTGCTCCTCTGTAGCTACGGTAGTACCAGATCTTCAGTTTAACAGCAATAAGCCAATAGCAATGTGGAGCCTAGTAGCTGACTCTCCGGGGTATTGTCAATAAAGTCACAAGTATCTGTGTATTCTTTTTTTTCCCCTTTATTCCTTTCTCCCTCCCATTCTGCCCGGTCCACTAAGTGTGCCTTACTGTTGCTGAATAGGGAGGTTCTGCACTGGGGTCCGCACCATGTTTCCACAGCAACGGGGTGTCAGAAGTCACAAGTAATGTTTTTCCTCTCTTTCAATGCGCACTACTTTTAGCAACATGTATTCGGGTACATGGGTATTTCGGGCGTGGTAACACAAGCTCGACCACCATACCTGTACCCCTGGGATTATCCCTATTGCAGTATCTGAGTCAATAACAAACAGCTGCAGTGGTAAACAAGAGATCGATTTGGGTAAAGGCTTATCATGCAATACAGTATACACAGCATGAAGCAGAAAGATATTTGTGAGGAAACCCCTGCCAGAGTTTGACATTGTGAAACAACAAGGGATTAGCATTATTAAGATTATTGGGTTCTGCGATGCAGCTCGGTGAAAATGGTCTAGAATTGTCTATCAACTTAATATTGAGGGAAGGACCTGCCTTAAGGGAAGTGGAAACTATTCTGGTGATCTAGTCTGAATATAGTAATGACAGCTAATGGTAAAGGTAAAAAAAAAAGAAAAAGGGAAGAAAAAAGATATACAACAGAAAAAAAGAAAAGTAAACACCATGGAATAGTCTAAGATCTGGCTGGCTGCATATATTTAATGAAGAGGAGAAGAGACACCTGGAGGCCTTTGTGACCCAGAGTGCAAGGACTAGACATTTGAGCTGGGAGTCAATAGGGTTTGAGATGGGCTATGGTTGTAGCTTGGAGGCGATACAGCATGTTACAGAGTTGATGGGTTACTATCAACATGTTCCCAATCAGAAGTTTGCGATACACCCTGTCAACAAACCACTCTGTATTGCCTGATGTAAGGCAAGATTGGATTGGAGCTAGTGTAACGGAATCCTAGTATGTTTCTAGTATTACTACTGACTTGATGTTGGTTATTACCTATTTGGGTTTATACCTGACAAGCGCTACTATTTGGTTGTTCCTTCCTACTTGGTTATGACTTCCTAACTGGTTATTCTTTCCTTGTTTCGCTTATCACTACCCCTCGTTGCTTCTACCCAGTTGGGTATCGCTATCCTCCTGCTATACCTGCTGGATTTGTATAGTAGTAGCGAACTCTTGTTCCTTCCTGTTTGGATTCCATTACTTGTTTTGTTAGCTCCATCCTGTCGCTT
>QFET01006120.1:3121-39376 GCA_003316355.1 Tuber calosporum | reverse complement strand
CTCACAATTTGAGTCATAGTATACAATCTCCATTGTATCCAATTTCCATAAAAGGTCATATGCGCTAATCGCGTCACATGCGTGAAACCCCTGACTCATACTTGTAGTCAGGTGCGAAAGTCATAACATCATATGACCTCACCATCGTGAGTCATGAAATCATAAACATAAATCCAATCAAACATTCATAATCATAAATGATCCCACAAATCGTGAGTCATGTGAAACGTTCCATATTGCTAAGTCACGATTTGTGACATCAACTAACAATTGAAGAAGCAAGCTGATTTTCAAACTCAGGATTTCTCAGCCCATCCTGGAAATTAAAGTCAAGAAGTCTTAATAGATCTTCCACAGAATGTGATTAGGAAACTCCTGTTGCCATCAATTCAGTCTCTCCACTCTGGCAACCCTTGCCTTCTACAACCTCGGACTGAAGAGAAGCAGTACGAGCAAACCTGCCAGAATCTCGCACTCCCAGAAAGAGACAGGCTAACAAGAAATACAAAGGAAAACCTTTATGCCTGTACTTCGTAGCCTCTTTTTGACTCTATCAAATAATTCTAAACAATTAGTTTTTGAAACTCTATAATGGATCAATAACTTACCTCTAGATAAACTCTCCACACCTCAGCCGAGGCAGTTGGCAGACCTCGAATATTGTCCCACTCAAACCCCGAATTTTGCTCAATGGCATGAACAATATCAAACTGTTAGGCACAAACGACTCCCAAGAGGATTACATGACTTTTCAGGAGGAACTATATGAATCTGAACCTCTACAGGCAATTACCCCTCTGCGGCCCCGGCGTTTGCCCAGAAAGTCGACACTGGCACCTTTGCAGTTACTCGTTTACTAAGAAACACGAGAAATTGGAACACATCTTTTAACCCTGTATACGCCGCCGCCGTCATGGTCTAAGGGTATAAGGTCATGTAGTCTGTCTTGAGGTCACATGTTCAACTCTCGGGTCCAGCAGGGTTTCTAGTTGAATGAGATGTTTTCTAGCAATCGAGTTTGCATCTGCAAACCTTCCTGCAAGACGATAACAACGCCCCACCAGAGGTATTATTGCCCAACTTCCAAGCAGAGGACTCTGTTGTGAAATAGCAGGTCAAACGGAAGAAATTGGTCTATCAGATAAAGAGATATGAGCGATAATATCCTTTTAGCTTATCGGAAGACTGAGGTCGCCGATGCATAGCGACATGAGCATTGATTACCTCATATATGGATAAAGGTCTACAGATCGGCGGACTTCCATTGGAAGATAGGACACTATCATTCTGATATCTGGGCCAGGTGACGGAAACTCAAAGGTGTGAGACTAAGTTCTCAGGGTTAAACTGGGTTCGCACATGTGAACCATAGTAGAAAGATCTTAGAAGTTGTGAAGTCGTAGGATCAAGGTCGCAGGGTATAAATACCTGGGCAGTCTCCGGTCTTAGATAGAGCTTCAAGCAACGGAGAAGACATCTTATCAATATCATAAGTTTTTACACAAAAATCTTTACCTACGAGCCTTCCTAGACAATCTCCGTTTACGAAGAAAGATTTAAGCCTAGTTCGATTCGCTTGCCCTTAGTATTGACTACCCTTACCAGTATATTGATATTTCTCCTTATTACCAAGGCTCTTTACATGACTATTGGACACCTCCAAGTCATACCTCAGAAATCACACAAGCTTATAGCTGATTCCACACACCTCGACGAGGTTCTGCTCGAACCACGTCCCTCAAAATACATCTTCTCATTTGAAGAAATACTTGAAAACTCCCTCTTGGAGATTCAATTCTATATACCTCAGGAACCCTCCTGGTTCACCGATCCCTTACTCATCCCTACTGAATCAGATTTCCAAGAAATCTACAAACACTTCTACGGTCCCACATTCTTGTGGAAACTGTTCCAAGACTACGATACTGAAGAAGAAGTAACCTCGAGTTCTTTCAGCTTTACCCCCCCCTCATTCACCCCATCTCTTAGGAGACTAGGGAAACATCCAGAGTTCCAATAAAACGAGATGGCCTGACAATTGACAGTCGACACGGACAAAGCCATGTCGGACATAGAAGAAGTCTCTCTGGTTGGAAGCGATTGCACCTGGGAGCTCCAGGTCACCTTTGGCACTCCACCACCTTTCACAGCCAAGTGGAGTTAGAAAGTCAGCCCCTGGAACTCGGTCAAGCATTCCCCGTCCCCCCGACGCCAGAAATCCAGCTATAGAAAGATTAGCAGAACGTATAGCCCAGGCAATGAGCTACTTCGACCGTACCCTCTAGGAATCGGTTGATATGCAACATCTGGCCTACCGTGAACTATCTGGGCAAGCTCAGGATCAGGCAAACAAACTCCAGCACCATGCTCAACGGATAACCTGTGGGGAACAGATCATTGGCAAAGAGTTGAAACAGGTCAATTCGGGACTTGAAATGTTAGCAACTGAAACCGCCGCATGTCAAGATGCAACCACTAAACGGTTGGAGGTAAAGTTGCGGGAGCAGGAAGAACAGGCTGCACACCATGAAGCAGTAAGTACCCAACTTCATGCTAACATTGGTGCAACAGGACAAGAGTCGCTAGATCGAGACCGCCAGCTAGAACAGGCCTTGGCTAGGCAAAAAGCAGAACTCCTGCAAAGACAAGTGGCCGCATAAAAAGAACATGAGTGGACCAGGGAGGAGTTACGAGAACTGCACCAAGGCCTGGAACAAGAGCGGTCAGGGAGGGAGGCCTATGTGATCAGGCAGAATGCCACATCCGAGCAACTAAATCGAATGTTGAATCGGATGAATGAAACTTTGCTGCAACTACAAGTTGCGAGGAAGCCACCAAGTATGTGGGAAACAGTGGTGCCACAGCCAGTGGAAAATCCGAGCTTGGAAAAACGGACCACAGCCGATGGCGGAGAAGAGTTTCGGTTCAGTCCCTGAAGAGACAAAGGAAAGGCAGTGGATCGAGGTGACGGAAACGGAAATAGTGGAAAGGAACCAACCCCGCCTCCTCCGGCGAATGCACCCATCCCGGGAGACGATTACCTGGGGTCGGAGGACGGAGGTCGCCCCTTACAGCGAGGGGGTGAGCCATCACGAAGACCCTTCCCTGGCCGAAAGTTCGAATCTGAAGCAGATGCATGGGTGGACCGACTGGGGCACGCATTATTCAGGACTAACCGCCGACAAGCAGATCCACCTTTCAAGTTTGAGAATAAGCCTACTCAGGATGTGTGAGTATGGTTATTAAATTGTGAGGACTACTTTGGGAGAAACCCAGGGTAATCGGAAAATGATGAGGAACGCATCAAGTATGTGTTAGCAAGAATGGAAGGAACCGAGGTGGCACCTTTCTCAATAACTTAAGGCAAGAAAATGACTGAGGACCTCGGATTCCCAAAAAATTAGGGTTATGATTTCTGGATCACTTTCCGAGCTGAAGTTACAGAACGATTCTCAGTACTGTATAAGGAACAAAAAGCCTTAGCCGAGATGGAGAAGGTCCGGTATACAGGGGATATAGAGAAGTATCTCCTTATCATGGACAACCACAACATTGAGGCAGAAGTATGTGGTATCGCTTGGAGAACATTAATTCAGCGGCAACTTTCTATTGAAGTCATGTGTACGCTATCACATGAAAATCATGACTTGGATAGCGGATGGATAAAAGCAGTCCGCAGGGTTACTAAAGCAGAAGAATCGTTCAAGGAACAACAAGGGCTATTCTGGAAAAACGACTAGGGAAAAAGTGACTTCCTGAAAAGAAAATGAGAGGAGGAATCAAAATCCAGCAAGACCATTGCTGGAAATAAGAAACCCAAAACCTATACACCAGCTGGAAAGGCTGCCTAAAAATAGAAAAAACAAGCGGAAAAAGGGAAAAAAGCCCCCGCTGAAGGAACGGTTGAGCATACAAATTGGGTTGAAGTTTATAAAGGAATCCTTAAAAACAAAATTGAAGAACGAAAGAAAGCTAATCAATGCACCCGTTGCATGTTGGCTAACCATACTTGGAAGTTCTGCAGGAAACAGACCCAAGTATCGGTTATAGGGCAGAAAAGGAGAAATTTCAAACCCCAATATTGACGACCCCAGATAACAAAGGGGCAACCAGAACCCACGACCAGGGTTAACCAAGTCAACCAGCCCAGGATTTGGGAACTGGATGACATGGATGAGACCTATAAAGGCTTTTCAGGCACTGGAAGCGACGGCGACCAGGTACTCGGTTATGGACCCCTTACCGAAACCGAAATCAACCAAGGGGCTCGACCTCTGCAAGGTCCTACTAGCAGGTATTCCGCGCTTCTCCGTGGGAAACTCAAAACCAAAGTGAGAGTCACGAAAAGCAATCCAGACCTACGGGAGTATCGCAGACCTAGGAATGACAGGCGAGTAAGAAGCGATTAACCTGGACGGCGGCTCGTGGTAGTCTGGGACTAACTCTGGGAACCTGAAACTAAAAAAGAAGAAAGCAGAGCGCCACATTTGATGTACACCAGACCTCAGTACGGAAGACAGTCAACTAAACCCGCATTCTTATAAAGCCCTAAATCTTTACAAAAGATCCAAGGAAGAGTGGACAGACCAGCGCTGACTAAGGACTTCTTAAGGATGACAAGGGGAAATCAGTCTAGCCTGGATCATGAGAAGCCTCCCAGGAACGAAATATATAACAGGTCGGCTGGACAAGGGAATAGTTGGAGCAAGGGAACAGAATTCCAGACATCAAGAAAAATGAAGTGGAAGAGAATGAGGAACTACGGCGACCTAGTCCACACGCTAAAGGGAGCGGGGTAAATCCGTCCTGAACCTGGACTCTGGCTCTGTGGATAGGATAAGCACGATAGACTCATAGGGTAAATGAGGCGATGCATGAAGAATCCCCTGAATACCACCTAATGATACGAGTTCAGCTCCAGATAGGCAGGGCAAATGTCAGGTGTATGGGAACCCTTCGGCAAGGGGTAAAGACCGTTAGTAGTGGGCTGCCCAGTACACCAAAGATAGAAATTTTGTTTTGTCAGAGGAGGCATAAATAGCTGAAACCGTGTGGGCATGGTAACAAACACCCTAAGTTACCACAACAACGAAAATGTTAAACAAAAAACCTGCACAGTCCCCTAGCGGCCCTAATAAAAGAAATAAAACAGAAGCACCTGCCCCGCCTTATTATTCATGCCCAGAAGGCAGGGCAACCATTGAAGCAAATGGAGAACTGATCCTGATTTGCGTTCTATTAGACTCAGGGTTTAATATATTCCTAATTAACCAAGAGCTGGTTAATAAATATCGCCTACCATACCACACACGCATAAATAGCTTGGACATTTACACCTTTGAAGGAATCAAAGCAGCAAATGGGGGAAACCACTATACATATCCTATTCTCTTAGAGATCTGGAACAACGCACACCGATCTCATATTTCTTGCGAAATTGCCAATGCTTGCAAATATGACCTCATCATCCCATTTGGATAGTGGCATACAGAACATCCCATAAGGCACATCGAGGATGCGCAAAAATAGACATTTAAAAAAGAGAAATGCCAAAGTCATGTTAATGATCAAGGCATAGAATTGACATTTGAATTGGATAAGACCATGGCATACGACCCAGAAGCAAGATATATTAGAAGAATCGAAATAGCACCCACTCCAGAGTCAAAAAAGGTCCTGCAAATACTGCAGGAATACCATGAATTCAAGAGGGTTTTTCACCAGAAACGGCAGAGAAACTAGCTAGAAGAAGAACATTTGACCACGCCATTGACTTGATACCCGGCGCGGTACCGCCATGGGGCCCGATATACCCTATGTCAGCCCACCAGCTGTATTTGCTTAGTAAATACCTGCAGAAAATGCAGGATCAAGGGAAAATCGTGGAAAGCATATCTTCTGCTGGGGCTCCAATTCTATTTGTCCCTAAACCTGAGAGTTCAATGAGGCTATGTTTGGACTAGCAACAGTTGAATAAGTTGACGGTGGCCAACTAATACCCGCTACCCCTAATGAGCGAGCTCTGCGACCGGGTAGTTAGAGCCCAAATATTCACTAAGCTCGACATAAAACATGGCTATCACCTCCTAAGGATAAAGGATGGAGATGAGTGGAAAACTGCATTCCGGACCCGATACAGCCACTTTGAAAACAAAGTAATGCCATTCGGGCTGGTGAACGCGCCTGTCACATTCCCGGCCATGATGAATAAAATTCTTGGTGAATTATTAGATCATGGAGTGGTGGTATACCTAGACGATATCCTAATTTACTCCAAGACTGAGAGAGAACATATTGACTTGGTCAAGAAGGGACTCTCGCGCTTGGAAGAATACGATCTAGCGGTATCAACCACCAAGTCAGTTTTTCACGTCAATACAGTGGAGTTTTTGGGTTATATTGTGGCAATTGATGGAGTCACCATGAGTGAAAGAAAGGTCGAAAGTATAAAAAATTGGAAGGTACCAAGGTCGGTTAAGGAGGTGCAAATATTCATTGGCTTTGCCAATTTTTACCGACGTTTTCATTAAAGATTTCTCCAAAATCTGCAAACCAATAACCGAAACGTAGAAAGGTGACCCCAGAAAATTCAGCGGGGGGCCGGAACAAGACGCAGCGTTTGAAGAACTTAAGAACAGATTCATATCCTCCCCCATACTCTGTTATTTTTACTCTAACAGAGAAACAATTGTGGAAACAGATGCTAGCGATTTTGCGCTAGGCGGTGTCCTCTCACAGTTTAAGGACAAAAAGCTACAGCCGGTGGCTTTCCACTCACGGAAGCTGAGCCCAGCAGAGCGAAATTATGAGATCCATGATAAGGAACTATTGGCGATTCTGGAAGCTTTTAAAGAGTGGAAACAGTACCTGGTCGGAACAGAAAAAGCCAGTAACTATCCACACTGATCACCAGAATCTACAGAACTTCCTTACAACTAAGGTATGGAACCCACGGCAGATACGATGGGCTCAGCAACTGGCAAACTACAATTTCATGATTGTCTTCCGGCCTGGAAAACGAGGCGGAAAGCCAGATACACTAAGCCGACGGCCGGAGTACCGTCCAGCGGAGGTAGCTGCACATAGCGAACAGTCAATACTCAAGCCTTCTCACTTCCAAATCACATTGGTGTACTTAAATCAGCCAGAAAGGGAAAAAAAAAAAAATTGGCACAGAGTCTACTGATCTCTTGCAAATAAAATTGCTAACTCCAAATACACGAATACCTGCAAAAGGGTCCCGACTCGCAGCCGGACACGACCTGGTCGCACAAGAGGACTTTATCATTCCGGCCCAAGGACAAAGGTTGGTAGAAACTGCAATTTGTGTCGGATTACCAAAAGGAACATACGCACGGCTGGCACCACGCAGTGGAATAGCCGCCAAATTTTGGATCACCATTGGCGGAGAAGTAATCGACCCTGATTACAATGGAGAAGTCAAGGTTATCGTAATGAACCATGGAAACCAAGATTGCCAGGTTCGCAAAGGGGACCGAATGGCACAAATGATCATTGAGAACATACACATGGCTGAAGCGATAGAAGTTGACAGACTAGCAGAAACTGCAAGGGGCAAAGGCGGATTTGGAAGCACAGATGTATCACCTAGACGATCAGCGGCAACAAAGATCCAGGGAGTGGTTGCATACTTGCAAGCAGACCAGGCTGAAAATGAGTTTCTTGATGAAACAGAGCATCAAGCAAGACGAGACAAAGGGATACTCCTAATGTCTAATGCTATAATGTCCAAGGTCGACATTAGGAAATATGACCAGACATTATTAAAAACCATCAATGAGGCAGGCCAGAACGATCAAGACTGGCAGGAACACAAGCAAGAATAGGAAACCTTAACCAAGGAGGGCAAACTATTACCGAGTTACTGGGCAGTAACTGAAGGACTAATATACTATAAGAATCGCTTATATATTCCAGACAACAAACAGCGGCAGACAACTATAGCCAAAGATTGCCACGACTCTAAAGTAGCTGGACACTTTGGACAGGAGAAGACTCTGGAAATTGTTACCAGAGACCTTTATTAGAGAGGGCTGAGAGCGTGGATAAATGACTATGTACGGTCATGCGATAAATGTCAACATAATAAATCCCCACAACATGTGCGGTTCGGTCTACTGCAGCCTCTAGAAGTTCTGTTCGCAGCCTGGTCATCCATATCGACCGACTTCATCACACAACTACCAGAATCACAAGGAAGAACACAAATTATAGTAGTCATGGATCGGTTTACAAAGATGGCTCACTTCATAGGTCTGGAAAGTAATGCAACTGCAAAAGAGGTTGCAAACGTATTCTTGAGAGAAGTCTGGAAGCTACATGGACTTCCAGCTGAAATTATATCCGACATCGATGCAAAGTTCTCAGGAGAATTCTGGGAATCCCTGTGCAAAACCTTAGGGATAAAACGAAAGATGTCAACTGCGTACCACCTGCAAACTGATGGACAAACGGAGAGGACCTACCAAGTGCTGGAAGGATACCTCAAAAAATTTGTCAATTATGATCAAACGGACTTGTACCAGTTGTTACTACTAGCCGAGCATGCCTACAACAATTCGGTAATGAACTCACATAGCATGTTACCCTTCTACGCAAACTATGGATTCCATCCACAAACAGAATGGATGAAGGAACGTGAAGCCCAAAAATCCAGGCACCCAGCTATATGCACACTGGATGCAAAAAATACACCAACAAGCCAGAGAAGCATTGGAACAAACGCGGGAAAATATAAGCAAATATTACAACCGCAAGGCTAAGCACCAACCAGATATCAAGGTCGGAGACCTGGTCATGTTAAATGCAAAAAACATACGCACTAAACGACCCTCAAAAAAGCTTAGCCCAAAGCTGTATGGCCCATTTAAGGTATTGGAAAAAAGAGGAGAATGTGCCTACAAACTAGAAATATCACCAAGATGGAAGATCCATCCGATATTTCATGTATCATTGTTGGAACCCTATCGAACATCCAATCGACCAGCAAGGGAATAACCTCCCCGCGAGCCAGAAGAAATAGATTCAGATTTTGAATAGGAAATCAAAAGAATCTTGAAGAGTGAAATAATCTCTTATACACGGTTCGTGGGAGGTCAGAACCGACCGATGCATGAGTTATGGTACTTTGTGAAGTGGACTGGTTGTTCCAAAGATGAAAATACTTGGGAACCACCAGACCACTTAGAGCATGCATAGGGATTAGTGGAGGCATGTCATAGGGAGAATCCAGATATGCCAAAGCGGGCAGATGTTGAATGACAAGGAAAAGGTTTTCCTAGCGTGGCCAAGCAAACGAGTTAGGTTTTTCACCCTACCAAGTCGAGTTCAAGAAGGTACTGGAAAATTTCAGAATTGTTTAAGTTTGGGTTTTATTTTTAATTTTTATTATTGTTATTTTTATGGGGTGCCTAAAGAGAGGGTAACCTTTAAAAAGTGATTCGGGAGAAACCGCACAGAGGAGGGAGCTCGTATTAGGCACAAACGACTGCCAAGAGGATTACATGACTTTTCAGAAGGAACTACATGAATCTGAACCTCTACAGGCAATTATCCCCCTGCAGCCCTGGTGTTCGCCCTGGGAGTCAACACTGGCACCTTGTGCAGTTGCTCGTTTAGTAAGAAACACAAGAAATTTGACACATCTTGTAACCCTCTATACATCGTCACCGTCATGGTCTAAGGGTATAAGGTCACGTGGTCCATCTTGAGGTCACGTGTTTAACTCTCAGGTCCAGCATGGTTTCTGGTTGAATGAGATATTTTCTACCAATCGAGTTTGCATCTGCAAACCTTCCTGCAAGATGATAACAACGCCCCGACCGAGGGATTATTGCCCGACTTCTAAGAAGAGGACTCTGTCTTGAAATAGCAGGTCGAAAGGAAGAAATCGGTCGGTCGTATAAAGAGTTATGAGCGATATTATCCTATGAGCCTATCGGAAGACTGAGGTCGCCGATGCATGGCGACATGAGCATTAATCACCTCAAATATGGTTAAAGGTCTACAGATCGGCGGACTCCAATTGGAAGATAGGATGCTATTATTCCGATAAATGGGCCAGGTGACCGAAGACCAAAGGTGTGAGACTAAGTTCTCAGGGTTAAACTGGGTTCACACATGTGAACTATAGTAGAAAGATCTTAGAAGTTGTAAAGTCGTGGGATCAAGGTCGCAGGGTATAAACACCTGGGCAGTCCCCGGTCAAGGATAGAGCAACGAGCAACGGAGAAGAGATCTTATCAATATCATAAGTTTTTACTCAAAATTCTTTACCTACGAGCCTTCCTAGAAAATCTCCATTTACAAAGAAAGATTTAAATCTAGTTTGATTCGCTTGCCCTTAGAATCGACTACCTTTAACACAAACTCCTTCTTTACCTTCATAATTATCAGTACACAACTCATTCTATACTAAAATATTCCAAGAAAAGAAACTAGAGTAACTTGATGTAAAACTTACTATGACTTGCTTACTTTTTGCCTGTGCACTAGTGAAAGGTTTAGTGCTAGCATCCTCATAAGCAGTGTTTAACTCTCTGACAACACTCAACCAAACTGATTTCTTGAATCTATTTTCTTGCAGATCACCATCTTCAACCTGTCTCAATTGAGCCTCAACCAAGAACCTTTCACTATCTTTAACCCAAACACTATTGCCCATTCTCATACAATCTAACCTGTAAAATCGCTGTTAGCTGATTACAAATTCATAAATAGTTGGTGAGAGGAACTTGCACCTTGAGTAAGTAGAGTAAAGAAAACAAAAGAGCTTCCTGCACTAATAGTGTGGTGAGGTAAATGGAAGGAGGTGAGTTAGCAGTGAGTTTGTGGAGTATTTTTTGTTTGTTGTCATAATATCTACAAAAAATCTTTTCTCAACGTATAATTTATTTATGGCATTTTCCCTAACCTCCATTTATGACTTTTTTTTCTATTTTTTCCACAATTGTAAAAACCATGCCAAACGCCTATATATTTTTATAACACTGAATTTTTTTATTAGCATATATGCCATTTTCAACTTTTATTATGATATATTTTTATTGGTACATGCTGAACAGGGCCTAAATAAAACAATGATAAAAACATAAATTATAAAAATATTTCAGCTTTTCCATAAAGGATTGCTCCTCAAAACCTACTGTACTACTTTAGGTAAGCTTTTGATCAATATTCTGGGGTAGATAAGCTTTTTCAGAACTTTCTATACCTCCAAAAACTCTACAGGGCAGTAGATTTCCCATTTCAAATACAACTCCTTTGTGAAGATTATATTTCTCCAGTCCTGATATAGGTACTGATAATGAAATGTAAGTTGTCTTGTCCGTTGTTCCAGCTTGAGAGTTGGTTTACAAAATAACCTTCAACAATAAATCTTATTTTCACATAATACTATAGAAACAGTTTGTAGGCTAACATTTAGTTGTGACTTTCTTTTTTTAATTTATAATTTTTATATTAGTTATATTATACTGTCAAATATGTGCAATAGAAGAAGGAAAATAATAATAATATCTATTTGTTTCTGCTAACTATGTAAAGGTCATATAACTAGAGTTACAATCTTACTGAATCACCTCTACAAAATGTTGCTTCTGGCCTGGTTTATAGTCCTCATTACAACCTTTCGTCAAGTTAGGTTAAGAAGCAAGATTCTCTTTAGTTCAAAGATTCAGGGGTTGATTTTCCTGTACTCGATCATGGGCAGTTTACACAATATTTAATTAGTTACTTATTGATACCTCTGTTTTTGCTGAAATTTCCTTTAAACTCATCTTTTGATGTCCTTCCAACTTGGAGTATCCAACAATCTGTCCACACTTAGCCATTAAAGTTGTTGGGCCTCATCCTGAAGACATTTTGCTGATTCTAACTGTTGTTGATAATATTCACATACTGATACAAATGCAAAGTCGATACTTTGGTTTCTCCTATTGTAGTATTTTTCTTACTAATTCTCTAATTACACTAATTTGTCTACTAGGCCTATTCAGCTTCAGCACAGGCCTCCAGGCACCTCCTTGCTCCTCCCCGCAAGTCCGGTCCATTTTACAAACGTCAGGACAGGACGAGTACTCGAGTACTAGTACTCGCCTCGCGCAAAGACGTCTATAATTCACCTCTTTGGATTGAGGCGGGGTAAAAAAGAGTGGAGAAACCGAGCTACCGTATTAGCCTGCTACTCGAGTACTGAAACTGATAAAAAGAAAAAATATATATACAACCGACCTGAATTGGGGGGGGTAACTCCAGTATTTGCGTGAGGTTCGATCAATACAGTTTCTAAGGTACTCAAGTACCGGCACACAACCGAATAACTGATCAATATTTTATATAACTGGCACCCCAACTTGAATTTGGCCCGTTGTGCTATGATATGATATACCAATATCATACCACTGGAGCTGCTTGGGGTGTGGGGCTCAGCTCACTGATAAGTGTTTTTTACCTTAAACTCCCCTCATCCCTGCCTGAGCCTGTTCTTTCTCTCTCCGTCCATCAACCCACCTCAGCGCAAACTTGCCTTTTTTTGTCTCACCTCTCATTGCTTTCGTTTCACGTGCTGGATTGTCATAATTGGTACTCTTAGCATCGTACCGGCAGCCTGACTCACCTAATTCCCCCGATAATATTTCGGGCCTACGGAGGCCTTCACAGTTTGGCTAAAAAAGGTGTAGTCACTGCTGTTGTCACGTGGCGGCAGCAATAGTTTTCATCCCCGCTAGGAGGCTAGCCAAGACTTTCAACGAGAAACACAGCATTAACTTGCTTCAACCACTTCAGACATCTTCACCGTCCACCCTTTTCCTCCAACACCTCCACACTGCTTCTCCACCCCAACACCTGACACCCTTGAAAAATCCGGCTTGTCTTCTGTTTGACTGCTTTGCGTTTCCGGCACATCCCTGATTAGTATTTTCCTCTTTTCTCTCCTCTCGCCAGCGAGCGGTTTTCGGTTGTTTGCAATTGAGTTAAGGTGAATATTTTGCTCTCTTTTACAATTGAGCTTAATTTTCCTTTCTATTCTGTTTTGGTTTTGCTAATAGCCACCGGTATAGGATAGGCGGTGCACAGGAGATGGATCCTTTTGATTGGGACATCGATGCCGTTGTCGCTGCGGTCGCCGGGGATGACGAGCGAATTGCTAATTCTTTTAGGTACAATGAGGTTGATGGACGGGTGCTCCTAACTGTTTGCAACTACGAACGCTTGAAGACGGACATTGGTATTATCCCTCTAGGGAAACGAGAGAGGATTATGAGGAAGATTCGTAGTCTGCAAAGGGATAGTCCAAAGTACGGAGCGCACATACTGGAGGTTGCCATGGCCACACCCTTGCCTGATGACGATGGAGAAGCGGGTTACCACTCCTCATCCTATAATGGCCGCCCGCATGCGATTCAGCGCTATTATTCTGACACTCCAATCAAGCCTCTTGTGCTCCCGGACTCTGAACCTCCCGTTTCGAGGAAGCGCAAGCTGCCTTTTATCTTAGATAGCCCGAGTGCTAAGCCGCGGGTTTCGGAGGCACCAGAAGCTGCTAGAACCCCTCTACAAACCCCACCGCTCCCCGGAGGTCCGAGTAAGGTTTTCAACCTTATTTCACGTCCTGCCGGTACTAGTCCGCTTCATCTCTGCAATCCGTTCAAGGCCCTCGAGGGTAGCAATCACGGGGGTTTACCGCCGGCCCCGGCCATCAGGATTGAGAAGAATGGTGATGGGGCTAATCCTGTGCCTTTCCGTACTGTAGCTCAGTCAGAATCACCACATCCCGACGACGATCCACCCGACACCAGAATGGAGATTGATAATGATTTCGTGCAGGGCGAAGCAGGGGAGGTGGGCATAGACGAAGGGGCTGTCGTTCCGCCTTTAGACACCACAGAATTGAGTGAAGCCGCCGGTCGGGAACATAGTGAGATGGATTCCGGGGGGGCGCAAAATCGACACCCAAGTAAAGTTGTCGTGCTACGGCTGCCCCCCCGTACGAAATCCACTCCACTGAAACAACACTACCTCCCGCTGAAAGCTGTTGGGGTGGACCAAATTTTCTACAGTGTTGGGATGGGTGATGAGATTAACCAGAGCGATTCAGACGACGATAGTTTCGTTATCAGTGAGTACTTACCCTTTTTTTCTTTTAGCAGGTTTCACTAATTCAATATGTAAAGTTTCGTCCGACAAACCCCCGGGGTTACGACAAGTTGTGGGCCGTCAGATATACCACTTTTTAAGTGGGGCAGAGCGCGCAACTGTCCTCTCACCTACTGGCCACCTGCGTGTTGGAATTAAACCTTACAAGCAAACCTATGTGCGCAAACACCACCCCCAGTCCTGTACGGTCTATGATGTCCAACCAGGCGAGTCGTGTCGTATATCTAGAGAGGATGCTTCCAAATCAGGTCTTCTCTGGCCAGGCCCCGATGCCAAAATCCCAGCATCGGGTTCTTCGACTGATAAACAAGTTGTCAAATTTATGGACAAGCCGATTCACCCTCAACCGGTCCTTGACACTACCGATAACTCTATCCATGATTGGGACTACCTGACCAAATGGCAAAACATAGAGGATGACCGCGTATTGCCGGTGTTTGGCGAATCAGGCTCCGAGAATGAGGCTCCTATTTCTTACTGGAAAGAATACGAGGCTGAGAGAGGGCCCCAGCGAAAGCAATTGAGCAAATCGAAGAAGAAACTCCCTCTTTCTGCCCGAGAAGTACAGAAGGCAATAGATGAAGGGATTAAGCTGAGGGTTGCAGAGTGGCGTGCAAGAGTCCTGCCTAAGAAGGAAGCCCAATCGTACCGGATCTGGCAAAGTGCAAGGAAGAAGAAAGAGCGCAAGAAGACCGCTTATGAAAAGAAGAAGAGATTGGAAGAACTCAACGAGAGGATTAAAACTCAGAGGCGGGAGATTGCTGGTCTTATCTGGTTGAGCAAGGATACCGTCAGGGCACAGACCAAAATTATGTCCTTGTCTATTCATGAGCGCGAGCTATGTCTCTGGCTCATCGATCTCATGGAGCGTAAGACTCCACTGGAAAGACCTCTTAAGACTACCCCGAATGGTAAGAATGGCTTGGCTGAGGAGTCGAATGGCGCTGAAAAGGGCAACGGTGATGGTGAAGATGATAGCGGTGATGAGAGTCTGGGCAGCAGTGACAGTGAACCAGATTATGAGAGCGAAGACGAGGGTTTGGGCGGATTTATTGTTAGCGATGATGTGAGAGACTATGCCGATGGTAAAGCTATACAAATTGAAGGCGAGGACGAGGTAAATGAACAGCTTCGACAACAAGAAGAGGAGCGTTTGGAGGCTTTAAAGGAACTCGTAGACTCCTCAAGCGAGGGAGAAGCTCCTATACTCGCTAGAAAGAGACAGGAGAGGGGCAGACGCGCCGTTCGAGACGACGAAGCTGATGACGAAGTCGAGGTATTTATAGCTGCTCCTGGTCAAACGCAATTTTCTGATACGGAATTCCAGAGTTCTCGTGAGGGCCCAGGTGATAGGAACTCTGCGGCTTGGCGCTCGCTTTCGGGCCCGCGTTTGGGCCCAGCCTTGCCGTCTGCGCCAGAAACCAAGTGCATAGGTGGAGCTCGGTCTCCAACAGCTATTGTTAAACAGGAAGTTTCGTTTTCTCAGCAAGTTCCAGGCGAAAAAGGCCCTATTCCCATTATTGATCTCACCCTCGAAGACTCTCCCCCTGGATCAGAGGGACAATTAGAAGCCTCGAGGACACCCGCTCAACGGAAGAATGCTGAAATCGAGATACAAGAACTTTCTGATGACGAGGAAGAAACCCCGCTCGCACTTCTTACTCGTTTGATTAAGGACATTGATCCCATAATACAAACAGCTCTCTTTTTTCGGATGGAGGATAACAAGCTTGGGAGTAAGTGTTTCTGTACTCCCTCCCCCCATATATTTTTAGCCTAATAATTTCACGTACAGAAATCTTTGGGCTTGTTATATCCGTGGCCCGACAGATCCACGTAGAGAAGCTCAAGTACTACACTGGCCTTGATAGGTGAGTTTGGTTTAATCCCTGATTTCCTCTCCTCGACTGCTAATTTTCTCAACAGATACAATTCGGAAATTTATAGGGTACTCACGAGATTGTATCTCTCTTGGCTCTTGGGTAGGGAATTATCTAAACATCCTAAGCTTAGCTTGGAAGAATTTAAGAAGGCGGAAAGCTCAGCTCGCTTCAAAGAGTTTCGCAAGATTTTGCGAAAACTGACCCACGTTGATGATGTTCCTAATGTTGGAGGTGCTGGTGGATCTGACTATGATCAGTCAGGGAATGGTGGAAGGAAGAGTAACGTTGGTAGCAGGGGTAGTGTGAGTGGGGCTTCCAGGTAAGTGCAACAAAAGATAAGGAAGCATCCAACTGCTTTTTGTCCGTGCTAATTCAGAAATAGTTCTACTCAGTCTCCAGTACCGCAACCAAGTTCGAGTCGGAGAACGAAGGCGCGAAAGCCAGTTCAGGAAGATCCCCATGCTAGGGCCCTCCGAGAACGCGCGATTAAGAAACAACGGAACTTGTTGAATCGTATTAAGGTTCAGGAGAGATCTGGTATGGCTCCAGATCCAAAGAAAATTGCAATAAATCTAGGAAGGTACAAGAAGTATCATGACATCTACTTCCATCCTGATTTCGCTGGAGTGCTCAAGCCTCACCAAATCGATGGAGTGCGGTTTCTGTGGCAACAGCTCGTTCAGAGCGGAGAAGGAAGTGGCGCACTTCTGGCGCATACCATGGGTTTAGGGAAGACTCTGCAGGTGTGAGTAATATCTAATCAATAGCCAACTCAAGCATCCAAAATATTAACTCAATTTGGCAGAATTACTTTCCTCTACACACTAGCCACTGCGGCGGCGTCGGGGAAGGAGGCTACTTTCGGTCAAATACCGGAGGCTTTGAGGGAATCAAAAACCCTTATACTTAGCCCGCCTGGTTTGGTGGAAAATTGGTGGGATGAATTTCAGAAATGGTTACCGCAAAACCCAAATAATTCCAGCCAGCTCGATCTTTCAGCAATTGGACAAATCTACCGCGCAGACTCTATTGTTTCCCTGGCTACGAGACTGAGTACAATAACCCAATGGGCCAAAGAGGGCGGGGTACTATTGATGGGCTATACTTCATTCCGTATGGAGACCCCAAAAGCTAGGGCTCTGGATAATCATACTAACCGTGTAGCAGGAAACCTGATTGACAACAGACCCCGAAAGAGCTCAAGTCCCTTAACACTCAATATCCCCGCAGACCAGCATCAACAGATTAGCGAGTATCTTCTGAATAGCCCTAACATCATTATTGCTGATGAGGCTCATTCCCTCAAAAACCCCAAGGCTCAAATCAGTCAAGCCACCCGCCTCTTCCGTTCTAAATCCCGAGTAGCCATGACAGGGTCACCGTTATCCAATAACCTGATGGAATATTGGACAATGATCGACTGGATTGATCCTGGATTTTTAGGACCTAGTAAGGAGTTCGAGGCCAAGTTTTTACATCCCATTGAGGATGGGCTTTACGCAGACAGCACTTTAATACAGAGGCGGGATTGCTTGAAGATGTTGACTGTCCTGAAGAAAGATATTGGCCCAAAGGTACACAGAGCTGACGTGAAGGTAATCGAAAAAGATCTCCCTCAAAAAACGGAGTTTCTGGTAAAGGTACCCTTGACGCCCTGGCAGATTGATATGTAAGTAGTCAACTTCCCTCCTTCCACCTCTTTGATGTTGACACCTTTAATTGCCTCTAGGTACACTAAATTCGTCACAGATCCAGAAGTAACGGGTGCTATAGAGGGCACCAATGGTAAACCTAAGCCCGGAACCCAGTTCTTCGATATTGTCCACCTTCTCTCATTGATTTGCAACCACCCTATGTGTTTCGTTGATACAATTGAGGAACGGGGCCAAAAAGCGCAAGCAGTCGTCAAAAGGAACAAACAATCAAAGCAAGATATCTTCTCCCTAGATGATGAAGAACTTCAAGAATTGATTGATCTGGATGACCTCTCTCCCAATGAGGAATTGCTGGAGGGTGCAAGCAAAAAGTATGCTTGGGCCAAAGAGATGGCCAGCAAAATCAAAAACCCTCGAGCTTTATTTCATTCATACAAGATGCAACTACTAAAGAGCATTGTTGAACATTCGATCAAGCTTGGAGACAAAATCTTAATTTTTTCCCATGGTGTTTACACCTTAAATTACCTCCATGAACTGCTTGAGGATTGGAAAATTGAGTTCCTTAGACTTGATGGGAAGACAAAGATGAGTACGAGGCAATCGGCAACCAAGACTTTCAATTCCGGCCGTGGGAGTGTGTTTCTCGTCTCTACTGAGGCTGGTGGATTGGGTCTGAACCTCCCGGGCGCTAATCGTATAATCATCTTCGACTTCAAGTGGTCACCAATGTGGGAGGAGCAAGCTGTCGGAAGAGCCTACAGAATGGGCCAGAAAAAGCATGTCTTTGTCTATAGATTTCATGCGGTTGGCACTTTTGAGGATCTTAAGAGGAACAAAATTCTTTTCAAGAGTCAGCTACAGTCCAGAGTGGTTGACAAACAAGATCCACTTCGAACAGCGCACAAAGACTATAGGCAGTATCTTCTTGAGCCTGCGGATATTCCAAAAGAAGACCTAACTGAATATCGAGGAAAGGACCTTGTATTGGATAAGATCATACAAAAGTAATTCCGCTCACAAATCCCCAACGACTAAGTTGCTGAATTAAATACTGATTAACCGTCACATAGCGTTGACTTTATCACCGCTATTCAGTACTCGGAGAGCTTCCAACATGATCCCGATGATGTCCTTACCGAACAGGAACTTCGTGAAACAGACGAGATCCTAAAGCAAAATCAAATGCAACGCAAAGATCCTAATTATCGGCAGCATCAATTCCAAGCTCCGGATCCAGCTGCCCAACAAAGGGTGGGGGAACAAATAGCAGCAGCCAGAGAGATGCAATTTACTGGTTCCCCAATTGTCTTGCAATCAGCTCAACCAATCGTTATCCCGCAGTATGTTCCTCCACCCTCCTCGGCCTCCGTGAATCCAGTAACTTCTCCCTCCAATGCAATCGGTCAAGCACAGCCCACAACATTGGCTACCGGTGCTACGGCTCCCGCAACTGAAAGCCTTATAGCTTCGGCCTCAGGTATTCCAAGACGAAACAGTAACCGGTTTGGTCTCACTATTGGTGGTACTCCAAGAGTTGGGTTTTTCCCAACTATAAAACCGGGAGAGGAGAATCCCGGGAATAGACCCCCGGTGACTCCTGCGATCCTCCAGACACCTGCTATCCTACCGATCCCGGGGCCGACAAAACCCAGCCACTCTAACCACTCCGCTACTTAAATATACCAGTAGATGTCAGTGTCTCTCATTGTTTCCTTTTGGGAATTATCCATCAAACTACTTTAGTGCTTTCATTTTGCGCTTTCATGTTAAGTGCTATTTTCTTGTAGCGCTTAGCTATTTTCTTTGCTTGGTTGGCGGAAAATGCTTCCCTATAATTTATACCCATTTCTCTTTTCCCTCACTCCGCTCTGCAAATCACTTCTTTGTTAACAATATCATTGGACTCTGGCGTTTCGATGTCTGACTGTGTTCTCCTTAGTTTCCTTCTTGATACTTTTTGATTGATGGTTTGGTTTCTCTGTTGCTCTTTCTGTCTGGAATCCTTTTGTTTTTCCGTATTTTTGTGCACAGGTATTTTCATTGTTAATTGATAGACTGACGGCTAGAGGTTGGTTTGGATAATAAAAGTTTATGTTTTCCTTTTCTCTATATCATTATGGTTCCAATTAGGTGGGGATCAGGAGTGCTACAGGGAGTGGAGGGATTGAGGAGAGCCGAGCTGAGAGTACGGGGTGAGGAAACTGAAAGGGAAGGAAGCGTTTGGGACAGGGCGGGTGGAAAGGAGTGGAAAGGAGGACGGGGAACGGTCAGATGAAGTAGAGGGACAAAAACGGGATAAGAAGCAAATATCTTGCCATTTTCTAATATCAGTACAACTAATCCCACCAAAATTTATTATCTATCAAACTGGTTAGTTGGTAGATATTTTCTCTTTCATAGCTACCTCAATTCAGAGAATGCTCTTCCACTTCCCTTCTTCCCCTTTATTCACTTATTTTATAAATTCTCTTCCAATAGCTGGCTGTTTTGGATTTTCTTTCCAAATTCCAATACCATGTTCTTACTTTTGATGATATTTCCCCTCTATTTGCTTGCGTTCTGGTTTATAGAACCACTACGCTGTGTTATTTCCTGTCTACGCTATTTTTACTTGATTTGTTTTCTATCGACGACTTACTACACACAAATCACTCCCAGCCTCCCATCAGTATCCGTCCATATAATCCGTTTCACCGTGCCTTTCTCTCTCCTCTGCCCAGAGCATACTATCCTTCTCTCCAGCAGATATCTCTCACCTTCTCCCTTCCCACCACCTTTCAACCATGGTTTCTCTTGCGAATACTATCCTCAACCTCTCCAATCCCCCGAAGGTTCAATAAATCAACTGCTTATACTACTTTCTACTTTGTAAGAAAATCAGTCAAGTGGCTTTACCACTATCTCAGCCAAGAGACTGAGCGGATTGTCAAAATATAAATCCCTTTTTAATATTGTTGGAAGGATACAAGCTAGTACTGTTAACAGAGATGAGGTAAAGTGGGTTTATTAAATTTCAGATTGGAAGAGATGGGATATAACTATATATCTGCATTCAGGTATATCAGCACAAAACATACAAGTTGAAATTTTTGGTAGGCTTTTGGATTATGATATAATTGCTACTTGAATTGGAAAATGCTTAATCAGGCTAGGTATAATACCATATTTCTAGTGAAATTTTAATAGGTTATGGGTAACATAGAGTACTTTCTTGTCAGCTAGTTTAAAATTTCTCTGACTTTTATTACTATTACTATTAGTGATTATAACAGGTGAATGCTAGCAATTAGCTTGTATTGTGAATATGTTACCTGACTAGTCAAACTTGAAAGGCAATAGAAAATAATATAAGCCTGTGTCAACTAAAAACTGAATATTGGATAGTATGGTTAAGAGCAGGAAAATGCATTGCAACCTGAGTGACCTGAGAAAAATGTTTTGCAATAGGCCCTGTTTTATGTTAATCATACCACTAAAGAGCAACTAGACAATCAAAAAAAACTTTAATATTAATCTAAACCAATTAAAATTTAACTCAAATATACTAGCCTTTATATATGAAGTTGAAATTTAAAAAGTATACTTATTTATGTATTGTTATATCTAGTTTTGTAGGTAGAGAAACATATTTATTTCATAAGTTGCATTGTCCTGCTTTGAATAATATTACATAAGCCACCTATTTTATAGTAGTATTTTGCAACAGTTATCTTTAAAGTCAAATAGCTCAACACCCTTCTACCTTTTCACAATTATTATTTAATTTACAGGTACCCAGAAGGATAGAATTATTTTTATATGATAAAAAGTATATATCTCAAAATATTAGTTCTTTTGATATAAAATTTTCTGGAGAGGTCATTAGTTGATAAATATTATTTTCTGAGCTGCTGAATATATGCTCTACATGACTCGCTAGGTGGTTAAGCTTAAATTGATTAATTGTGGTTGTGGCCCAAGAGTGGGTTTTTAATTGCCACAGATTCATATTTGAAAGATCTGTTTCAAAGTCTTTTATAAAAACTTATATTATTTCGATTTCTGCGAATTGAAAGAACAGAATCTCAACATACGAACTGTTCACTAGAAAAATCCTCCTGAGAGATCATAACTCCCTTGTTAAGCAGCATCTGACCGGCCCAGGCACTGCACAAGCGGTCATGAATCGCCATTCGGATTCCTCTCGCAGTTTGGACCCCCCCTCGCCACGCTTACAAGAGGCGAAAACAAAGAAGCAAGAACGATACAGGCGGAATCTCTAGCAGTCTCGTAGCGGTGACAATCTGTTTAGCCTGCTGATGCCAATTATAGTACAAAGGTGGAGGTAAACAGGATATTGGGAAATATGCCGATTATTTAAATGCACCGGAGCGGGCAGGAACAAAGACCGAGCTTCAATTCGCGCATCTATTTGTCAGCCACCCGGGCGCACACTCGCTCGGGCGTCGTCAGTTGGTCGCAATATGGCGCAAATGGGAGTGTGGAGGAAGAAAGCGCTTTATTGAAGCTTCTGGAAGAACAAAGAGTTGCTGAATTCCTACCAACAAGGGGGCAGATTACTCGAGCGCGGTAACCCCCAACCTGACAAAGTATGATATCATACCAAGAGAGATGTTTTTGCACAAGACAGTGGCTATTTTGCTGACTGATTGCCCTTGTCCTGAAGGAAAACCTATTCCCTGGCAACACGACTGTGCGTCTGGCCCACACCATCGAGGTGCTTGGAAACTACTGACAAATCGGAAGAAAAGTCGTTGAGCCGTATGGCATAATCCGCCTTGGCATCTTGAGCTCTCTTGAAATAGCCGCCCGGGCATCATACTGAAGTACTCGTATCATACGGAGTATAATCATACCAGCCAACCAGTCCTACACCATTGCCCCTACAAGCCCCCCTACGACTCCTTCTGCAAACTACCATAATGGCTTCTCACATATTTCCTTCTTACCCACCGGAATTGTCCCAAACACAATTATCCTATCTCCTACAGACCATGATGGATTACACTCTTGCGAATGGCTTGGTTGTTAGACCCGCCGAGTCTTTTATTTCGAAGGAGTTGAGTCCGAACGGAGCACTCGCTATCCATGCTCCAGTTACCCAGTTTCCGAGCCCGTTTCCAAGAAGCTGCTGGGAGGAAGGGAGGGCGGTGCAGAAGGCTTATAACGAGCTGTATGCTAGGGTTGCCGGTAATGAAGAGTGGTTAGGGAAGATACTGGTTGAGTGAGTGGAGAAGCAGGGCCCTGTGAGACCACAAGGTCGATGCTAATTCTTATAGACTCTCTGAGGTCGATGATTTCATGGCGAGACTTTACAAAGTTCATTTGGACGTCAAAGATGAAGGCTTTGTACAGCCGCTTTCACTGGGCCTTTTCCGTTCAGACTACTTAATCCATACCACCCCAGAAGATCCTAAAGCTCTTCCCGTGATTCACCAAGTTGAATTTAATACTATTGCTTCGTCATTCGGAGCACTATCTACTAGAGTCTCTGAGCTACACAAACATCTTGCAAAGATGGGCGCTTATCCTTCGGACAGCATCATCAAAACCGAAAACATTCCTGTAAGCCCTGCTCTACAAGAATTAGCAAAGGGATTGGCAGTCGCCCATAAAGCCTACGGAAGTGGTGGGGAGGGGAGATCTACAGCTGTTTTTATAGTTGTCCAGCCGGGAGAGAAGAACGTTTTCGACCAGAGGTGGTTAGAATACGAACTTCTCGAGAAACACAATGTCCAGACATACCGCATTTCGCTAGCAGATGTCCCCATGCTTACAGAGCTGGCTTCTGGTACCCGGGCCCTGATCTACCTCCCACCGCACGCTCCCAACATGCAGATTGAGATCTCTACGGTGTATTTTCGTGCAGGATACGGGCCAGGAGATTATGCTGGGGAGGATGACTGGGTTGCAAGGACTACCCTTGAGCGTTCGAAGGCTATCAAATGTCCATCCGTGATTACCCAACTTGCCGGCGCTAAAAAGATCCAACAAGTCCTAGCCATGGATGGGGTTGTCGAGGGATTTCTCGCTGATCAGCGCGTTTCTTCCCGGGTTCGACGCACGTTTGCCGCTATTTATCCTCTTGACCGATCGCCTGCTGGTATGGCAGCTCGCAAACTTGCGCTTGAGAAACCAGATAAATATGTTCTCAAACCGCAACGGGAAGGGGGTGGGAATAATATCTACAGAGGAGATATCCCCGGTTTTCTCAAGTCTATTCCGGAGTCCCACTGGAGCGGGTATATTCTCATGGAATTGATTGAGCCGCCGGCACTCGAGAACACTATTATAAGGAATGGCAGATTAATGAGTGGGGGTGTAATTGGGGAATTGGGAGTCTACGGGGCCATCTTGTGGAGAGAGGGAGAAGGTGAAGAGAGAGGGAAGGGTCTCAAAGAAATTGTGATGAACGAGGAGGCAGGTTGGCTACTCAGAACCAAGGGGAGACAAAGCGACGAAGGAGGTATCGCAGCAGGCTTTGGTAGCGTAGATGCGGTTCTCCTGGTTGATTGAGGTTCTTTCTTCCTCGATTTCTTGATCCCTATTTCCTTTTTTCAATTGGGCATTCTCAAGGGTTTAGAATGGGACATCATGCTTATAGAAGATAGAAGCGCGGCTACGTTCAATAGACCCACATCATTTTCACTTAATGTAACAACCCGCCTTACCCGCAATCCACATTGGAAACTAAGCTCACAAGAGAAATTCCATGCCCTTATACATCCACGTGCCGGGTGAGTCTGGGGTTCGGGTGTTACCGTGATTTTGTCGGGGGGGGGGGTCCCGCGGGCTCTAAGCCCGTGTAAACAAGGGAAATTGGCTTGACCGTTGTGTGTGTAAATCGTGTTGGATTTCCTGGAATTGACTGTAGGTATCGTACTGAAACCTCCAGTATGAGAATGGAATTTCCCTTAGAAGCTGTGTCCTTTGCATAAAAATGTATTACTATGATAGCACTATAGCTAAAGTGAAGAAGTTATAGTTTCTCAATTTCTCATCTTAGTGAATGCTGCGTATCCTTGATTAAAGTACCTATTCCTTAACTTGGATTTGACTAAGGGGCCTGTGGCTTCGTCCAACTCTGGCTTGTTGCAGAGAAATAGTTTAACCTAACCAAAAGGCCACATCTCAGCTATTGCTAATGTTTGAAATATCAAGTGACAAGAAAATAGACAGTCATTATGCTGCGATGCAGATATGTAGACCGTTGCTAGTATCTGTTGGTGTCGGATTTTAGGCTTTCAGTAAGAATGAGTATATATACAAAATACCTGGTACAAATTAATACTAAGAAATAACTATCAAGAAATTCCAAACAGCTATTTAAAGGGTAGTTTGAGCAGAATTATGTCAAGAATATGATAGGTTACCAAACAGATTGATCGATTCATAATGAAAGAACCTAATAGGGTTTGTTTAATTAATAGATGTGACAAACTCTGACAGTTTAAATTCCAAATTTATAATATTATTAATTCCTAGTCTCATATAATGAGGCTGTACCAGCTAAAACCTGAGTATCAGACAAAAACACCACTGGGCTACAGAGTATTAATATAGCTAAAGAGTCTGAAGTTCACTTGATAGTAGGCTACTAACAAGATGACGATCAGAGAGCCTTTTCTCTTCTGCAGACAATATTGAGATGTATTGCAGACCACCAATTAGATTGGTAAACCCCCTTATGAGAGTGATCTGCGGACTCCTAAAAGTAATTGTATTGAAGTCAGGCATCAAGAGACCTGAGTGGAGAAGGGTGCTCAAGCATGATCAAGGTAGGCATAGGTGTTATTAGCTTTTATAATGATACTTAAATAACTGCAAACAGCAATTTACTCTAATAACTAACTATCTGGTCAAAAAGAACCTGAATTGCAGGAAGCTCCAGCGTAACAATATTAAGTTTTATCAGTTGATTCAATTATTTTTATCTTTACCTTCTAGGAATTCTACTGTAGGTTTTTAGTACAATTGCAACCTTGGGATCCATCTTCCTATAGGCTACTCCAGTTACTTGAATGAATAAAATGAAGTAATCAGTGATAGCTAAGAAATTTTATATACTATTTTACATTAAACTTTAGCTCTTAGCAGTTTTTTGGCCCAATACTGATAGGTCACAATAGAATTGTTATTTTATTATAGGACCTACTTGTAAACACTTTGTACTGGATATCCCACTCTCATACTAACATATACCTTGCAGCATTTTTCCTGTTTGTACTAAAGTATGAACTCCTTTTGATCCAGAGAATATTTCTGCCCTCTCAGCTAATAGTTTACCTTGGAGCTCCTTTTTCTTACATGTTGTTCTCGGGTGGTAGGTTGTGCTGATTTTGCTATTTAGGTTAACGTAGGCTATTTTCTGAATATATTAATATTTTCTTAGAACACTCATAAGCTAGCTTAGTTATGGGATATATGTGCTTCAGGCTATTCACTAAACCTATGCACATAGCTTTCAGAATCATATGAGCCTGTATAAGTTATAACCTGACTATTGGGCCCCAACCACAAAACATTTATTTTTACTTAACCACCTAGCTAGTCATTCAAAGTATATGTACAGTAGCTCAGAAAATATTTTAGAACTCTATATGACCTCTGCAGCATGTTTTATGTCCCAAAAACTAAAAAATTCACAAATACACTTTTTACTATCTAAAATAACTTTAGCTGCTTGTACATCCATAGAATGAGAAATCATAAGTAATATATTACTGGTTGTTCTGTTATAATTCTTCGAAGTTGGATGTAGCTTGTGCAACTATAATGTCTTGCTTATATAATATCATTGGTATACCCCAAGATGTAAATTTTGGAAAATTGTCTTTCTATAGTTTAGTAATATTGATAGTACATAAGTGTTTATTTATCTTGCACATATTTAATAATAATTATCTTTATCTTCTCAGAAACCTCTTTCTAAATTATTTTCATATTTCAAACTGTATGATCCCTTCGACCTCATTAGTTAGAAGTAACTATAGAACAAATCAGCAAAGTGTTTCCTAAGCCAATTTTATGATTGAGGCTAAAATCAGAGAAGAGTATTTGATATATGGAGCAAGTATAACCCTTATACCTCAGAACATATTCAATCTACCTGGCTTTATACAATCCTATCATCTACCATGGTCAAGCAAGCTCAACCTATAAAGTCTACAAGAACTAAACAGGCTAGTATGAGAGATTTCTTCATATCTATCACTATTCCAAACAATATCATGCAAACTATAACTACCATGAGAATATATAAAAAGCAGTAAGAGTTGGAACATAGAGTGAAGGAATAGGAAGAATGTGTTAGAATGCAGGTTTCTAGATTGAAAGGGGTAGAGATAGGTAATTTGACTAAAAGAAATGGTTGTCCACTAGGGTATAAGAAAAAGAAATCATGCAAAACTATGTAGTTTAAAGTTATTGGTAAATTTGAAATCATAGCTGTAAAGCAGATTGGCTAAATAGAATTTTAATAGTTATGGAAATATTTTAAAGTTTTTTTTAAGGGTGTAGTATTTCTATGAAGATATAGGTAAACTAAAACTGGTTGTATCTCAAAACTTTTTGTTTTGGTAACCATTGTTGTAATGCATTTTCCCGCAATTTTCAAAAAAAGCCCTATGGTCAGGTTTTAACTTATACAGGTTCATATCTTCTTACAATTAATTTAATACTATATTATATACTTTGCTTTGCTTTATTAACTTGTTCTGATAGGTTTAAAGGCCTCTGCCAGCCTCCAAATAGGATGTCAGCATACTCTTTTCATTATTGTAATACAGCCTTCTTGTGTTCATTCTCCTTCATACGAGTTTGCCCCTTCACTTAAGTATAACCTTTCCTATAACTCTACATAGTCTATCCTAACAGCTCGTGATTTCTACTATCTTAGCTCATTCTACTCCTATGATATAGCTAGAGAGGCACTTCTCTTATACACTGTAAATAGCATCCACTTTGCTATATTATGGTAATGATATATACTGTGTTACAAGAGGGGTTCCAATTCCATACTTTTTTAGTGACAGGATGCAAGGCTAACATTAGGGCTCAAGGTGTATGTTTTTATATAGTGAGTTGTCATGTTGAGTCCTGTTTGTCAGTTAGTGGCTTTTTATGTCTTGTCAGAATTCTATAATCCTAATACCAATTTACTACTTTTGAAAAATAGAATGCAGAAAAGCTATATCAAAGCTTTGTTTGTATCTATTGAATAAAGAGGATGTCAGATACGATTAGAAGATGTCTAGCAGAGGCTCTTGATATGGTTTCCACTTAGGATATTCAAGGGGAATTTTTGTAAAGATTGTAAAAGTGTATACTGTAAGGTTTACTACTGTTTTCAATGCAAAGATATATATAGCGCACAAAGTATTTGCTTTATTTTTCTCTGAAATTTAACATGAGGATTTTGTTATATATAGTGAATATCTACCTAGATTTTCTGTTCATTCTAAGCAGTTGTAGCTATATAGGTAATAAATATATAATTGTAGTAGGATTATCATTATCATGCTGAATGAAAGGATTTATCCCTATACTTGATCCATATTGTTTAGCATATCCATTCTTAACTTTTTAAAATTGCATGGTCCCCCAATTGTGGAAAATAATAGAGAATCAGCCAATGTAGTAATATAAAAATGTAAAATAAAGATAAAATAAAGATAGGACCCTCACCATTTCGCTGCAATATACCTCTTTACACCCCATCCTGTCGCCTTCACGCAGTGGGTGTCACTCCAGAATCCCTAACTTATACCTATTCACCAGTGCAGGTGTTATAGGAGTAGTCTAGGAGGGGTTAAAATTACCTGCTCAATTGGAGGTAGGTCTTGTGGACCCTTACGAGATACCCGTTCAGCCATGTAAGGGTTCATATCCGCGGTAATTCACAGATTGGTTTGGGACGGCAGCAGGCATTTCCGGGGCAGAAAATTTAACCAACTTTCCTGACAGGCAAAGGCTACACAGACAGGACATTGACCCCCCCCCTNNNNCCCCATTCTCTTACCTTCCTTTTATCTCTTGCTCAAACCCCTCTTCAAAGCTGCCAATTGATTCAGTTTCCATCATAATAATAATTGTTATTATCTGCAGCAACTTTCCCTCCAACCAGACCAATTGCATCGCCAAGCCATTAGCCTAGTCCAAAAGCGGTTTCTGGCAGCTAGCCTACTCACTGAACTTTCTTCCCCTGGGCTGGGCGATTCGTGTAGCAATAACGGCTTTCTCCTCGCACTCTCGTTTCCCTCCTTTCTCCTCCTCTTCCTCCACGACCAACACCGGTTCTTTGTCACAATCACCATACTACGTCCGACAACCCGCAACCCGACTCCTAAACCCCATCAACCATCTTTCCCGACCACTGACCTCCGCGCTCCCACCGGTCCACCGTCTCCCGAGATCACATCGGACATCCTCGCTTGCCGCCGTCCGCTTCTCCGATTCCTCCGAGGTCTTATTGGATGAAAGCCGTGCGGCGGAAGACCCGAACCCCTTTTATCGCCCACGCTACAGGGATAACTTTCGGCAGTTACTCCCCTTAGACGGCCCTCGCGTGTTTAAGGGAGGAAAGGGTCGTAAATACGCCATGTCCCGGGATACACCATTATCTGATGATGGGGGGGGGATTACAGATACAGATGCGGACACCAGTCGGAGCGCGACGCCGAATATTAAGTTACCGTTGCAAAAGATGGAACCCGCGGTAGTAAAGCAGGGTAGAAGGGGGGCAGGAGCATTGCTAGGAGAGGGACTTCGTAGGGGGACAAGTGATACTAACCGTTCGTGGTTGGGCGACCCCGACCGGGACTCGAGGGATAGTATAGAGTTGGAGGTAGAGAGGGGGGTAAAACTGGAGGATATGAGGAACCACAGGATGAGGCATCAAGCGCTACAACAAGGCCAGCAACTTGAAAGCGGTATCCCCAGAAGCGCGCCGAACAGACGTAGTGGGCAACCTGTCATCGGCGACGAAGAATCGCGGCCGCAGACAGCAACCTCCGTTGCCAGTGAATGGAACGCCAATCATCCCTGCTTCCCCCACCGCAATCCATACGTCCCCACAAACTCACCGCTCTACGAATCGACCCGCGTAATCAGGATCCAGCGCGATTTCATGATCAACGGTGACCTTTCACCTGCTTACTCCAACACCTTCCCGGATATATTAGAACCGTATGTTAGCGAGGAACGCTTCCGGGTGGTCATCGCGCGCGTCAACGAGGAGCTTGCTAAAGCGTTTGACCCGTGGAATTTGTGGAATTGGTTAGATGCTATGTTTGGTCTGCTCACTTTATGGGTATTGGAGGATATTATTGATACCTACATTAAGAGGAAATTACGGGCCGTTGAGGCGTTCTTGCTGCAACAGAATGAGGAGTTGGAAAAAGCTGGGTCGCAGGCAGTTTTTGTACCGCTGAGGCGGACAGGGTATATGAATGTGAGATTCCTCTTGTACTGCTTGTTGCTGGCGCCATCCTGACGACAATTACAGTTGGATATACAAATCCCAAACCCGATACACCTATCAGCTGAAGGTGACCAATTACCACTAGACCCTGATCATAAATTCAATATTGCGCCGTCTGATGCTGGTAGTGCAGTTCCCACGATCGAGATAAACGAGCATATAGGTTCACCACCAAGGCCGGATACTCACCTACAATACACCACTGCAGATCACTACCCAAGCAGATAAATCATGTCATCCCTCCTTCTCCTTCTGGCATTGTTTTTTCTTCTTCTCTTCTTTCCCTCTCCTTTTGCCCTTCTCTTGTTTGTTTGTTTGTTTATTTCAGTTCACCCTTTCACGGCCAGGTGTTCAAGACGGACTTATGCTTTTCCTTTTTATCCAATCAACGAAAGAATCCCTTACTGGGTTAGTCTTAATTTCTGCTCCTATTACTGCCGCTACTCTGCGAATTATTATTGTTTTTCCACTTCTTTGTATCATTACTTTACACCTAGCTTTTCTTCCTCCCCTTTTCTTTTCTTTTCTTTTCTTTTCTTTTCTTTTCTTTGCTTTTACACTTTTTACTTTTACCCCTTACTCTTACTTTATGTTGATCAAACCCGAACCTGTGGAATATTTCTTCGGGGATAGATGTCCTCTTTCTCTACTTCTGTCAGGGTAATATTCTATTACGCTCTTTCCTCTGTTTTTTTACCTGACAGGGGTGGAGGGAGGGGTAGGTGGGTGGAGTGGATGGTCAGTTAGTTGGTTAGCTAGGGGGGGTGTATCATTTCCTCATTGCCTAGTCTAGTCTAGTCTAGTCCAAAACACACATGCAAGCATCCAAAGAAACAAACGAACCTATCGGTATACTATACGTATGATATCCCACATCTACCAAGGCCTGAGAACCAAAAGGTGCAAACGAAAGGATATCATATATTTTTCCTACTCCCCCTTTTTATCCCCTCCTCCTCACCGAAAATCACTCGCTTCCCTCTTCCTCCCAAATCCCAAATCCCTAGCCCCAGCCAACAACCCGACAACAACCCCTCCTATGGTATGGCAGCATCCATGAGAAAGCTGGATTCCGTGTTACAAGGAAAAGTTCCAAAGGCGAAGGATTCAGATATTACATTATTATTATTACTATTATTATTATTATTATCACTATTTACCCCTAACCACCAAACACTCACACAGTCAATTCCAATAACGACATTTAGTAAATTTTACAATACAAATATTAGACGAATAAAGCATACATTCGTAATTCCAATATCATAAAGTGAATTGGGGGGGGGGTTTTTTTTTTTTCAATGAATCGATGGATTTTTCCCTCCCCCTCATCCCAACCCTCATAATTGTGAGTATGGCATGGTTTATCATATTAACTTTGTGAGAGAGATGTAGGTAAAATGTGGAAAAAATATCGAGGATGGTATGAATAGATGAGTGAATAAATGAATAAATATAAATAAAGAAAAAAGTGACCAAAAAAAAATGGGGGGGGGGGGGATTGTTTTGTCCCTTCAATTTAGATTGTGGGTGGGTGGGTGATCACTGAGGGGTGCTTCACAAAGAATCACTCCTGCTAACCACCGCAGAAACTTTTCTTGGTAGGTTTTTTGCGTATTTGTTATGTATGTATGTATGGTGCTTCGCGCGTGGTGGCGGTCTGTTTGTTTTAGTCAAGATTTAGGGATCGTACGATGCATGACTTATCAACGAGAATCTGCCATAGCAGGAATTGTGCATTGCGGTGGGGAAATGTCCCCTCACTTTCTTCCTCCCGCCCACTTGTATATAGTACTGTAATAAAAAGAAAGGAACCCCCAATGAAAAACGCCTTTTCTCCCTCCTCCAATTCTCTTCCCTTCCTAGATTGCCTATATCGGTTCATTACTCTCCCTTCTCTCATTGTAATCCCATTCAACACTCCCCCAAACTCTCAAAAATCTATTCGCCTATCCTTTACTTTCCCTTCCCTTCCATTCCCTTGCCCTCCCCTCTAGTCGCCCCCCCAAAGGACCCAACACCCTCGGAATACATTTTTCAGATTCACGCGTAGTAGCTAAACTCCACTCACGCACTGATACAGAGGTAATAGATACATACATTTCTCAGAAACAGACAAGCCCGATGATTTTTTTTTGCCAAACTCCCACAAGAAAAGAAGCAAAGGAGCAAACAAACAAACAAACAAGACAGGAAAGGGAGAGAGGGGAAACACAGAACGCAGCCAAAGATATTGTAAACATGGAATCGTAAAGTACTAAAAATACATAAGAAGCAAAAAGGAGGAAAAGGGGAAATACTAAAAAAGAAATGAAGAAAACCGATGAGCTAGGAGAGGGAGAGAGAGGATGTTATTGGTGTTATGATCGGAATTATTTGTATGAAGAGGCCCTTGAGGTGATGAAAAAATTGAAACCCGTAAAAGATGAAAAGGAGAAAAAGTGAACCCAACAACCTGGAATACAATGAAATGAGAAAAATTAAGCAAGGCAAGGCGTAAAGAAATGTGGCAAGTATCTCAGAAAGTACCCATAAGCTCACATCAGCTCCTCTCACTTCTCCGCCCCGTAAAAGCAGACACCTCCCTCATAGCTCAGAAATTCGCCTTAGTTACTAGAAAATGTGGCCTATAAGAACAAGGAACGATTAGTAGAGAATTTCTCAACAGACGTAGACGCCGCCTCCTCCAGCCATTACCTCTGTGACTCCTGTTGGGGGGGGGAGAGGAGGAGTCACATCCTTTGGAGGACTAGACCTCGGTCTTTTAGGGTCTCCTGCTTCGTTCTCGGCCACCATGTCAGGATTTCCACTAGCCTCTTCTACTTCTTCCCGGCGCCTCTTTCCAGGGGTGGCAGGAAGTGTGGCTCCGATCGCTGATGCACCGGTACATGCCCCGACATCATCGGGGATAGTACTTATAGCAACCGGAGGTATGGGAGGAGGTTCAGAAGTGACTACTTCACTATTCTTCTCAGAGCTAGATGAGGGTTCGGGCTTATGACTGCTGGAGGAAGCTTTTTGTTTTTCCCGCTTGCGGTTGTCCATTGATATCTTGTTGTTTCTGATGACCTTCTCGATGTAGGGTTTGACAAATCCCTTGACCTTTAGGCGCTTGTTATCAGACTCGAGGAGGAGATGGGGATTAGCGATTTGACGTCCGTCTTTCATCTCTTTTTTAACCAAGAGTTCTGTGATCTAATGATTCGCTATTAGTATGGTATTCAATCATATCTGCTCTCAAGGGGAGTAGACTTACATCTTTTGCGTGTTTCTTTACAAGGTCCCTGCCACCTATTTGCGATTCATATTTGTTGACGGCATTTGCCACAACTGTAGAGAACTATACAGGGTAATTAGCACAAATTGTTGGAGATCTTATCATTGCCAAGACCTACAGCTCTTATGAGAATCTTTTTAGTTTTCTCATCATCATAGATTTTCGGCGGCTTCAGCTTCTCAGCCTCTCTTTGATCCCTCTCCTTCTCCCTGAGCATTTCCTTTGCTCGCTTTGAATCAGCTTCCTTTTCAGCTTGACGTACTCTCTCTTCCTCCTTAAGGCGTTCCTGTTCTTGTTTATTCAACTTCTCAGTAGAACGAGAGCGAGTGATGTCGTCAATGATCGCCTGCAGGGCTATTCGTTTCTGATCTTGCGGGAGGTAGGGATAGTCTATTGAGCGTGAGGGGTACTCTGTTGGACGTGAGGGATATTCTCCAGTGCGTGAGGGAGGTGGTGGCGGATGTGGAAGTCTCGCATCAGAGGTACATGGCTCTTGTGGAATGTCCCAGCGGGCTCTCCCGTCATTGGAATAATAGTAGAATTTTCCATCGACTGTATGCGCCTTATGCCAGCCCCATGGTAGATCTCTGCGTGGTTTGTCGCTGTGCCGTTGAAACTGCTCTGCGCGGGGCCCGCGAGGAGGTTGGTTTTGAAAGCTAGATTTCGCAAACGGCCTTGGTCGGTTTGGGCCGTTTGGTGTTAGCGGTTTCTCCAATTGCGGCGAATTGGACTTCGATTTGGAACTTGATTCCCTCTCATAGGCCTGGTACATCGACCTAGTTCGCTCCATGTCGGCCTTACTTCTCCTCGGGATACGAAATCCCGTCTCCAAACTGCTCCACACTTCTAAGAGGGCCTTTGATGCCTCCTGCACACGCTGATCCTCTGCGGTGCTGAGCTGTTGTACTGTCGGCTCGATCTTGGAGCTTGTAATCTTATTCTTGGTGATGCGAGGAAACTTCATCAAAATGTCAAGAGCCATTAATACGATGTTCTCGTCCGATTGATAGTCGTGGAGAATTCTGCCCATAATCTGGTAGCCATGCATCTTCACCACGCGAGCCGGAACTGCCTCATCCTCGCTAAGTTGAATTCGGTGGAGAAGTTTGTTGACTATCCATTTCTCCTTGCAGTGCAAAAGAGAAGACATGACCTTCGTAACGTCTGCTTCACCAAGCGGTTTTGACTGTAGACTTTCGACATAGTCTTCATCGTCTCCATCAGTCTTCTTTGGGCGTCGGCCTTTCTTCGCCGTTGCGGTCGACCATTCCTCACTATCTTCCAGCCCTAAGGCCTCGATGATGTGGTGTGAAAGCTTAGGCGCAGCCCCATCTGTCTGGGTTTTGCCCCCAATATAGCCGAGACAATTAGACTCCCCGCAATAACAAGTCTGCGGTTCCGCACCATATCTATCGACATTGTAATCAAACACCAACTCTTCGCCAGCTCTTACGTCTCGTTTGGCGAAGATTCCCATGCGCAGCTTCTCCCCGACAACCCACTTATCGATAAAACAATTTGGATTACACGAGTGATTGCAGAACCGAGCGAGCCCTCCCTTCTTGGTAGCGTCGATAAACTCGTTCTTTCCCAGGGACATGAAATAGAAGTGTTTGATTCCTTCCGAATCATACTTTTCCATCCTGCGGCGAAACTTGCTTTCGTCGATAACCTCGCCTACGTATTCGTACAAAAAGGTGTTGGCCGGGATGCGGGAATTTGCTCGGAGACCAAAGCCCTTCTTCTCCGTTTTGATGACAGATACATCGGCATATTGGCGCTTCTGAAATCGCTGGTTCTGACAATCCTGACCGCAAGCGCGATCATCTTGTGTGCACTCCATAGATGTCATACGATTTATGCAATCGGAATTGTCACCACACGCGACATTGTATTCGCCATCTGCGTTGCGGCGGTTGAATGTAAGCGAAATGGAAACCCAAACACAAAAAAAACTCGGCATTGGGAGATCACGACGATATAGGGAAAAGCGGGGGAAAAATGGAAGAATGATAATATCACTTACCCCAATCTGTTCTACACTCGCAGGACATGACTTCACCATCCTGCCCAGAGTCGCCAATCGATTTTGTACTGTAGATACATTCATCGATGACAGAAAATGTGGAAGTCGCTTCTTGAGTACTGTCAGGATAATCGACAAAAAGGGTTGGCGGTTTCCTGACCGATTTCCGAGGTGCTGTACGCTGAGATTTTCGAGACGGCGTTCCATTCTCTTGCTTGACGCTCGCTTCGCTGCCTTGAGGTGATGGTGTATTTCCTCGAGACGACGCTTTTGACGAGTCTCTACTAGCCTCCATCTTGGGTTCCTCTGAGATAGCCACCTTTGAGTACCTCCCTACTCCTGCTAAACTACATCTAGGCGAGTCACCAAGGTGTATATTCCTGACTCCCTCACTTCCTGGACTTGGAGGACTGGCTATAGTCCCCGCTAACATTTCCTTTTTTTTTTTTTTTTTTTGCGTTCTCGAGATGTGGTGGTGGTTGTCCTTGGAGCAGTTGCCCTTGTGTTGTGGGGAGGCGGTGGTTGAATGGTGGTGGTGTCCTGTCGGGTGGTCCGCCCCGGGTGTCGCTCCTCCACGGTCGAGGAGCACGCCGACCACGAAATGCCCCCCAAGAAAAAAAAACCCCAAGCCCGTCGAGGAAAAACAACAAGCCAACCAAACAGTTCAAAGATCGCGACACGCGAAGCAAATTGACTGTGCTTCTTCCTCTCAGAGGAGGGTTTCTCTCCTTTTGGCCTTTTTTTTTTTTTTT
>QFET01006118.1:0-26485 GCA_003316355.1 Tuber calosporum | reverse complement strand
CTGAAGGCCCCCCCCTTGTAATCCCCGGCTTCTCTGGCAATCAGTTCCGTGACCGTGACACTTCCACCTCTCCTATGACCAGATCATTATAGGGAGGAGGAATGGGAGAAAGTCTCCAGCAAGCCCTCCCTCTGTGGCCAAGGTTGCGGCGGCAGCCACCACCAAATTGGCCCTGACCTCCTCCAACTCTGGCTCCCCCTCCCCTCAACTACAATTACCGGCCTCTCCACCCCCACACACCACAGCTGCCCGCCGGTTTTTTGCCCAACTATCCTCACCAGCCCTCAGCCCTGATATAGCAGTCATTTCCAGCCTCCTACCGGACCTGGCTGCCTCTCTTCCAGTTGATGCAAACTCCTCCCTCCCCCATAGATTAAAGGCCTATGTACACGATCGAGGCTCTGTCTCCCTCACTGGCCTTAATGGCAAGGTGCCTGCCCTCTCTTACCACCCCTAATTTGAGGCACTCACCAGGCGCCTCAATAAATCTTTCCCAGTTGGCGACAACCACTGGCTCCCCTTCCGCCCCACCCCGACAGTCGTCAGACAGCGATCCCCTATATCCCCTTCTTCTGCCTCCACGATAATGAAAATGACCTTCTCTCACGCTTCTCTAACTCAATCCTAAACTCCGCTGGTGTCGCTGTCCTCTCTGCTAGGTTTCTTATTAGGGACCCAGCTCCATGCTTCTAGCACTCCTGCTCAGTTGTTATAACTACCGCCCCTGAGTCTGCCTCCTCCCTCCTCCCACATGTCCCTCTATTCTCTGCAAATAGGAGGTCAGGGGGCATCTTCTCCTCCTCCCCCTATATACAGTGCCACAACTGCTGAGCCTTTAGTCAAGTGGCCCTCTGATGCAAGACCCGCCACTGAGTCTGTCCTTTCTGCTCCATTTACCACACAAGAGCCAACCAATGATGATCCAATCCCTCATGCTACAAGCAGGGAATGACCAAATCCATACTAATTTAGTGCCTGACCTCCCCCGCACGCTACGAGAATTGCGATGGGGATCACTCCGCCAGACACCGAGACTGCCCATCGAGGCCCCCTCCTCCCTCCCTAGCACCCCCTGCAGCCACCCTCCTCACATTCAACCAGGAGATAGATGTTTTGCCTTACCTCCCTCCTGACACCACAATAACCTCACGCCACTCCACACCGCCCCTAGGTCTCTTTTGTTCTGCCGTTAACCTAACCACTCCTAGGCCTATGAGGCCTGCCAAGTCCACCCCTGGCATGTCCAGGTCCTCCTCCCAGCATGGGGCCCTGTCCACCCAGGTGGCGCACAGCCCCTGTCCTGCACCTCGTAATCCAATGGTCTCTGCCCAGTAATGGATTACACAACTGCCTCCCCACCACATTGGGTCCCTTTGGCCTCATCCTTTCTCTCCCTTGCTCAACACACCTGCCTGGGTAGCTGGGATTTGTTTTGCACCTTTTTTAATTCCTTAGTTGAACTTTCCTTTCGTGTTTCCCTGGAGTGCATCCAGGATCCTACAGTTTTTCGCGGACGTGATCCCACCTTTGCAGGCTTCAAGTCCTTCTTCCCCACATGTTCCTCCCTCCAGATTAGATTCATTTGATTTGATTTCTTTTGTATTTGATTTCAATGCCAGAATCTCTATATTCCGGCGCATTGCTTAATGTATTCTTTGGAGGATCGGCAGGATTGTTCCCATGGAGTTCCAAGTAAAGCAACAGGTCATCTATCCCTGCGGTAGGATGAAGGCAGGTTTGTGGGAAAGCCTCAGGCTTTCCAGGACTCCGGCAGGGCCATAGGATTCCGGTAGCTGGTCACTCACCAGTAATGATAGTGGCTGCGGGTTTGCAGAGCCTCAGCTCTTGCAGGAAAGATTTCATATAATTAAGAGTGGTCTCCTGGCTAGTAGGAGATATCATACTTCTGACAAATTCCTAGACAGTGAATACACTTGGTTGAACGGCGATCCTATTGTTCCCCTTCGCTCTATAAACCATTCTGTTGTACTGCCCTTGTCTTCACCTCTCACCAGGTCTCCTTTAGACACCAAAGCAATACCAGGCCACCTATTAGGCTCTATTGTCTAACCATTCACACAGGTTAGTGCCTGTTACATTGCTGTAGGCGAGCAATTTGCTGAATAGCTACTGCTCAGAGGTCAAGTGTATTCCCTTTGCTGCAGATAGGAAATACATTGTTAAAGTTGAGTGGTTGGCAGCCCATAATATTCGCACTGATGACGACTTTGAGTATCTCAGTATTCTCTAGGCATAAGAGATTGTGGAGTTGCTTTGGTGACAGGAGAGTAACAATAGAGTCTTACAGGGAAGATAATTCAGTACTATTAAATTATCTAGGCTTTGCACGTATTGAGAGAGTCAGAGAACTGTCAGAAAAGCTTGCTTGTCATAGAGGTAAACAGGGATAAAGCTTCTTGATAGCAGAAGAAATCTTTTTATCTTGATAACTTGATATATTGTTAAAGGCTATTCTCAGTTACTTGATGTGTAACCCGTATTGGTTACTATTGTTAAGGCTGACAAGGCTAACGGACACTAGCATGGCTAGTATGGGGTTAGTTTGTTTTATGATCAGTTTCAATTATTGATGGATACTTGGTTTGTTTTATATTGGGTTTTATGTATCAGGCTGATACCCAAGATGGTTTATGTTTTGTTTTATGTATCGGGATGATACATGTTTTGTTTGCTGCACCGTTTAGGTGCATGAGGCATTTGTTTGATTGGAGGACTTTACAAGTGGACTATAGTTATGTCCGTTGATTGGAAATCAAATGGAGGAAGTTGGAAAGCTTTGGAAAAGCGAGATCATGTATTTAAAGACTGCCCCTCGGGAGCATAGACTGGGCAGACTTCGATAGACATAGTTTTCATCATACTTGGTTGAGCAGTTACATCTTTTCAGTTCGCACGAAACCACAGCAAGTAAGTCTAGGACTTAGCGAGGCCAGCAATATAGTAATCACCGGCTCTTAAACAACCTATCGAGATCTCCGGTAGTACTACTCACTTGATGTCCTAACAGTTTAGGATCTGAGTTACTATTGTTATACCTTACCAAGACGCATTGTTCAGGGTGCCTGATACACCCAGGGAGGCGTTACAAGATGATCCCTTTACTATAGGGTTGACCTTTTTTTTTTTTTTTTTTATTATTTCATATATTAACTATTAATATACAGGAACCTGCATAGAGTGCTAGCTATGACATAAACTAAACGTTAATTCCAAATATGCAAAATAAAAGAAACAACCATACCAGTTCTACCCTAGTCATGACTATACCATCACCGCGCCCAAAAATGCTAACTAATTCAAAAAGTATGCAATGAAATGAACTCAAATGAAATCATAACTACAAAGAAAGATATAGCAGGAAAGAAGCTACTCAATCTGTGTCACAGACGGAGGTGGAGCAGGCAACCGTAGTGATCACCAATAGCTTAGTGGGCTGAAGGTTTGTGCCCGTGGCGTGTATGTATGATACAAGACCTAGGATCATATCCAGGTCAGGCCAAATCGGAGAGCTACGGCCTATTGAGGACAGTTTTAGAAGGTAAAGCTGGCATTCAAGGGACTTGGAGGGGCAGTTGAGGATTGCATGCTGGAAGGTTTATGCCCCTAAGTAGTAGGAAGGGCAGATGGAAGAGCAGTCAGGGTTGCTCCAGGAGGGTTGCTCTGCAAGATAACTATTGCAAGAATGCTTCTGGTGTATTCTGCCAGCTATGAAGCGGTCGAGGCCCATAAAGTTAGGTGGGCGGAGGGACGGCTTGTACTGACAGTAAGGGGGTGAGGGTGAGGACAGGAGTGTCCAATCAGCGAGGAGGTCTTTTCAGCAGTCTGCCTTGTTCTGTTGGTAGCAGACGGCGGCCAGAATTGAAGGAGGGGGGAAACGGACTATACCTGGTAGGAGGTGAGATATTATCCTTGAGAGTTTGAAGCCATACTGTGTCATCTTGACCAAGAGATAGCATATCGCATCGATGGCGATGTGGCTGCGGACGGCATGTATAGGCCTCGGTTGGTCCCAGTGAAGGCGGATATAGTTGGCCCTGAGGCCACAAAGGAGGGGGCGAGGATTAGTCCTCTGCCCTTAAGCTAGAGCAAAATGGAAATGAGGAAGGCAGCCTTGCTGGAGCTATGTTGACCTCAGGAGGGGACCAGACAAGTCATAGTGGGGCCCTCGTGCGGCGGTGGTGAAGGAACGAGTTCTGAGCGGGGAGCTAACCCTGACCGGGCAGAATGAATACTGGAGTTGAAGAGAAACAGTTGCTGACCCACCATTGGACCTTGGTCCAAAAGACTCCCACTCACCCCATCATGGCTGCATTGGGTATCTGGAGGTCAGCTCAATAGGAGAAGATAGGTAGAAGCAGGCCCATATCCAGCTTGAGGTTGAGGTAGGGGACTATGCCGATGCCCAGTGGAGAGATTTGTCCTATGACACTACAAGCCACTTGCGCAAGAGATAGCCTGTTGAGGAAGTGAGCGGAGGTTTCAAGTGAGATGGAGAACCAGTATCCAAGCCATCAGACTATGGACAAAGGGTGGAAAAGACTCCCATCAAGAAAGACAAGAGCCAGTTAGGAGGGACAGCGATCACATGGACTGCTCCAGTGGATGAGTTCAGTTTTAGGGACAGAGAAGGACACCCCTACTTGAGTGGCCTTGCTGCCAAGTCGAGTATAGAAGTGTTAAAGAAGGTTTGTGTTCCTCCGGTATGACCCAGACCCAACCGCAATAGTCAAATTATCAACATACGAAAAGATAATTCCCTTAGGAATGGATAAGTGTAGGGAAGATACATAAATTAAAAATAAGAAAGGAGATATAGGGAGCCTTGGGGGCACCCACTTGAACTGGTAAAAAAACTTTAGGAGAGCCCTGGAAAATCAGGCGGCATTTGCAGTTAGTCAAAAATGGAACGAACCCAGGAAACCATATAAGGAGATACGGCTTTGGCGCAGAGAAGGGAGGATAAGCAACTTGAAAAAATATGATCAAAGCCCCCTTTGATGTAAAGGAAGAGGGTAGAGGTCTGGAGGCCTGCACGCTCCAGTATGCAGACTTAATGTATAAGTGCTGCACATGCGTCGTAGGTACTGTGTTGAGGGGGCGAGCAGCATTTGTTTGAGTGGATGAGGCCCATAGTGCGTGCGATTATTGATAGGCGGGTTCCCATTATCCTTTCCAGAATCTTAGAGATAATTTCTAAGAGGACAATGACTAGAAAGGAGGAGGTGGAGTTGTAGTCCCATATTACAGGCTTGGAAAGGACAATGCCACTGGCTTGTTTGAGAGAGGGGGGATGGAAACCAAAGGTGAAGAGGGGACCTAGGAGGGCAGTAAGGAAGGTGGGGTTGATGTTGTTGATCCTTTTCCATATACCATAGGGGATCAGGTCAGGGCCAGGAGCGATGGTGTTTGTAGACTTGCGGAGGGCAACTGGGACTTCCCGTGTCTGTAGTGGCAGGAAATCTGCAAAGGGTCGCAGAATACAGGGTGAAGGTTGTGGGTCTTTTGGTAGGAAAAGCTGATGCAGAAGAGAGGTGTTGATTTCAACCGGTGTCGTGGCGTTGGTAAAGGAGGGGAACCGGTAAGTGGGGTGTCCGCTAGTGATTTGACAGGCAGCCCATACTGACTTAGGGTCCAAGGAGGCAAGGTATATGTTCCAGTGTAATGCCCGGGGCTTATTTATGGCCTTGAAATATGCAAGGCGGAAGGCACGGGCACTGTCGGAGAACATGGTAGAGGGGGACATATGTGATATCCTTGCTTCCTTGTTGAAAGCTTGGCGGAATTGTGATATCTCATCTGTCCACTTGGGTATGTACCTGAAGCAAGGAATCTTGTTAAGCGTGCATAAGGTTAGGAGGAAGGTAATGGTGTCCAGGTGGTGATCGAACCAGCCGCTAAGTGAGGCTGATGTTTGAGTCGGGGAGGTGCTAGAACCTCTAGATCTCTTACAAGTGGAGAGAGTGTATGCCAAGCAGTTTTGGTCCAGTTAGGTGTGGGGTCAAGTTGACGCAGAAAGGGAGTCGAGAGGGTGATGGTGATTAGGACGTGGTCAGAGCTGGTCAGTGGGAGGGTGTCACCCCATGAACTAATAAAGGGGCCAAGGAATGAATGCATAAAGGCAAGGTCCAAGACTCCTAGTCTGGTAGTGCCATTGAAGGGGAAGCTAGTAAATACACCAGGGGTATTTAGAAGTGAGTAGCCCAGCTCGGAGGCCAGGTCACAATAGGGGGAAGAAAGGTTAAATTCAGTATATGAAAGGGCTCGTAGAGGGTCGGGAAGTGGAAGGTAGAGTTTCAGATCCCCAACCAGTAGGGTAGGGAAGGCATGTTCCCTAAACAAGGAAAGTGGGGTGATTCTGAGGAGGTGGTATGAGCGACCAGTGGTGGAGTATGCATTGTAAATATGAAAGACCCTGTGAGATGAATTAAACAGGGCTGCAGGAGAGTGAACTTCAATTGCCATGAGATCCAGGCAGTCAAGAAAAACTGCTAGTAATGCAAAAACCTGCATGAAATCAAGGAGAGTGTAAATAGCAGCCTTAAGTTTGGCACTATTAGCAATTGGTGAGGAAAACGATTTATAAGAGGAAAATATTGGTAGCTGTCTTTTAAGGACTTGAGGATCTTGCAGGGTGACCAAGTGTATAGTGGTTGGCATAGTCTTAAGGCTATTGAAAAAGGAAAGACACATATTCCAGCTCCCAAGTCAGTTGTGCGGAATGAGGGTCAGGGTACCGTAAGAACTCAAATAAATGATTCTTGTACTAGGTAGTCTGAAATTTCCTCCTCTGGAAAAGGGGCGAAAAACACCAAAAAATCTGCCTCACGAGACAAGAAAAAAAATAAAAAAACAACAAGCCTTACTGAGAGAGGCAACTGCAACATCTTAGCACAAGTATCATTTATTCAAGTTCTACGGTAGTGTCTGGTACCTGCGTCTGCAAATGGGGACCCAGTGCAGAACTCATTGGTAGGGAAAGCCCGATGGGCTGAAAGGGAGTGGGGAACTGCAGAGCCAGGTGGGGACTGGTGCAACAAACTTGGGACGAGGGTCAGCTGGGGCGCCAGTCTGTAGGACTGGCTGACGGGGGGATAGTGAGAATTATGGCAGCAGTGGTAGAGGAAGGAGTCCTGAGTGGGTCAGGTAGTAGAGGTGCATCTTGGTCAATGTCGTGATCAGGTGCTTGGGTATACTCGAGTCCAGAAGGGACGTCATCATCAATGGGGAGGAGGGGGCGTGATGGGCAGGAACGGTGTCTGGCAGGATATGGTCTTGACCAACTAGAACACATAAGGGGGGAAGGGGGACAGCACCCAGTGACAGATTTGGTGTTTCCGCCATTGATCATATGAGATTGGGGCAGCAGTGAGCCACTCGCGTATGTACTAGAGCAGCAAGGGGGCTAGTGGGAGTGGTGGCTTTGCTTATGGGGAAGAGGTAGCCGTAAAGGCAGCACTTCCTACATTGCATATATTTACCTGAGGAGTAGGCCTTTTTGACTCTGCGCGGTTGGGAAAAGAGGTGGATGGAGGAGCGAAGCCTGTTGATATCGTCAAGGGCAACGGTGACCACTACGGATGTAGTGGTCTTCGTAGCTTGGATCTCATGGTTAGTTTGGAGAAAGTGTGCCGTGGAGATGGCGAGGTCGGTTACATTGCGGACCGACTCAAGTGGGCAGGGAAGTGATCAGCTTGGTCCTCTGGGAGGTAGGCTGTTGGCAGGCTATGGATGGCCAATTGGACTTCATTTGGGACTGGTCGGAAGGGGAGGTAAGGCTTGTTTCCTACTGGGAAAGCTTAGTTAAAGTGGTTAGTCATAGCTTCATAGTAGGGTAAGTAGGGAGTAGAGGAAGTGTGTGGGTGAGTGGTCAGGAGGGTCAGTGGGACTTTAAGAATGACACAGGTGGAAAATGTGAGGGAAAAGGCACAGTTGGCTTGTCAGATGACATCAGCCATTAGGTCTGGGGTGGTGGCTACCATTTGGTCAGCATATGTGTGAGGTGCGACCAAGGTGCGAGGGGTGGAGAATCAGTGTTTGGCGGTGGGTGACAGTGCTGGCCCTTGAGATTGAGGGCTGCTGTGGTTGGACCCTGCGACTTGTGCCAGCGAGGCAGGTTTCTTCAATTTGTTTCTGGCTTTAGTTGAAGAGGATGAGCTGGCTGCGACTGCAGCATTGGACCTGTTGGCAGGGCAGGACTGGATGTGGCCGGGTCAGGTGTTGGAGGAAGAGGGGTGTGAGAGAAACCATGTTATGGCGGGGTACTTGCCAGCCCTTTATTCTTCATCTTCACAGGAGCATGGGTCTGGACAGGATATGCGGCAGGGTTGCCATACTACTGTTTTCCAACACTATCATAGCAGAGGAGGTCAGAGTCAGGGCCTAGATCACCTTCTTGTTCAGGTTGGGGTTGAATGTTGGTGAGAGACCTAGGTCGAGCAGGAGGGGGGTGAGGTGGGACCAAGGGAGGGTGAGGGGGCTCTCTGGTAGTGGCTGCTGCCATAACGTGAAGGGAGATGTCTCAGACTGTGGCCTTCAAGACTGCAATAGCGGGAGGGGCTGTAGTATAGGGAGGGGCAGGGCCAGAGATAGCAGAGGAGATCTCATCCACACGTGTGATTAGAGTGGCAAGTTGTCTAACAACCTCATTGATTCCAGAGAGGGCTGGGCAAAGTAGTGGCATGATGGTAGCTTCCCCATCAGAAAGGGTGTCGAGGAGAGAGTGGTCAAAAGCAGGAAAGGACTCCTGTGAGAGGCTATACTGTGTAACTATTGGGTCCTGGAGGTTCTGGGTAGCGATCAGGTTGTAAGGAAGGGGCCCAGGGGTGCTGGAATGATAGAAGTGGGCTGAGTAGAAGGCTGTGTGGTGCTGGGTGTGAGAGGCTGACTTGGAGGGGCCAGGGGAAGCGGTAGCCATCTCTGTTATACAATGAGTAGGGCTGTGTCGCTAAAGAGTGAAGCTTAAGCTAGAGGCAAGATTTGGTATGTTGTGGCTGTTGCTACACAAAAAGCGAAGTTTTGATTGGCTAAAAAGGGCAAGAGTTTCAAGTGGGAGGAAAATAGAGGGCACAGAGTGTGTCCTATTACTATGGGAAACTGCTAACTCTTCATACACTTTTTCCAGTACTTATATTGGCCATATATAAGAAGTATCCTTAGATACTTCCGCCATGGTCTAACAAGTGCGAACACATTTTGACCCTGAAGATGTCTGACCCCGCTACAGCAAATGATCCACCAGATTATATATTTCTCTGAAAGTGTCTAGCGCTCTAGCAGTAGTTTGCCTTCAATCCTTTTTCTAAATAAACTAAGTTCAGTTTGATGCAGCCTATTTGTGAATATCTTACTGAATACCAAGTAATCAGTCTGGATGGCCGTCTTTCTTGCATATATGCACTCATGTACAGATGCATTTGGATTATCAAGATATCTAGAATACATAATAGATTACTTGGATAAATTACTCTATTTTCTTTCACAGGTTTGAGTAGTCTGGATTTGACTCTATTTCTTTCCAACATGGGTTTTAATCAATATAGTCACCTCCCAGTGCTATATAGTATCACATCTTTTTAGACGTGTAAGTCTAGTACTATATCCCATATATGTAACACCAACTCTAACCCCCCTCCCCCTTTTAGCCATAGCATTTGCACTTTATATCTATGCAGTAAAATACTAAAGTTGAAAAACTGGAAGCAAAATTCTCAGTATGAAAACAGGTAGGTCATACTGTATAATTCGTCTTCAGCCACATAACAGAATACTTTTCACAGGATATATATAAGGGTAGGAGACAGCTGACCCAGCCAAGGTGCTAGTATTGATACCAACAGGTACTCGGAAGGTACTCTAAGTGTCCTATATCCTGATGGAAGAAAGGGTTGTTATTTAAAATAGCCTTGTGTAAGTTGGGAACATAGGAAAGTATATTCAGATTGTAACTGAATCCTAGTATGTTTCTTCTATTACTACTAACTTGATATTAGTTATTACTTATTAGGATTTATACTTGATAAGCACTACTATTTGGTTGTTCCTCTCTACTTGATTATAACTTCCTAACTAGTTATTGTTTCCTTGTTTCACTTATCATAACTCCCTGGATGCTTCTAACCCTTTGGGTATCGCTATCCTTATACTATACCTACTGGATTTTTACAGTATTAGCGATCGCTTGTTCCTCCTAGTTTAGATTCTATTAATTATTTTATTTGCTCTATCCTGTCACTTTTAACCCCCTTTTCAGGGTATATAGTTACCTTGTTACCCTGCCTCTGTTAGCATATTTGTTGTGCAAGATGTTTGAGCTATTTTATATTTTTCTAACTACAATCTTTTGTATATAAAGAGCCTGCAATCCCCTAAGAATTTGAACTGTCAAGCCTTACAGAACTATCACCTTTAATACTACTAGTTGAACAGTCACTCTATTACTTCCATACCTTGTACCTAGTCTATTGAAAACCTACCCATTGATGCTTCTCCCCTGATTCTAATAGTATCTTGAAAGTTCCTTTAGGATTCTTGAGATATATAGGAGTAGGTTATACAGATAAAACTATAATAGTTAAGCAATGATGGCCCAGGTGCTATTCTATTACTGAGGGACATTACAGGACTTGGGAGCTGTTCTGTCTTATCACGGGTAAGGTAGTCTTTGAATAGTTGGCTATAGGTAGCATCTATCTGGGCAACTCCGTAGAGAAACTTACCGCTGGAGCTAAGCAGTCACTAGAACAGCTGCCAAAAGGCCAAGTAGACCAGGTTGACTACAGTGCATACATAGAAGAAAATGCCACATGACTAATGACTCTCATAACCAGGTATGAGTTCTAGTTGGATTGTCAGTTGGCCACTATCAAGACAATAATCTGAAAGGTTGTTCATTCATCTACCAAGAGATGAAATGTATTGCTGAAGATCTTTCCAATTAATTGACTTGCCCTACCCGAGCGATCCACAGACTCTGTAGTAAAAACTAGAACCGTTATATGTCATATAAACTCTAAGTGGAAATAGGTTCTTGTTAAATATCGAAGTAGGGATGGGTACAATTGTCTTTATAATTCTACTTTAGTAAACACGAACAGCAGTCCCCTGTGATAACCAACTGTACTTTTGAGAAGTGTGTACAAAGAGTGAAGCTCTAGCTTAATGATATTAAGTTTTACCTTTTGATTCATTTTATTATATCTTTACCTCCTGTGAATTTTATATAGAGTCTTTTGGTGGTGTAGCAACCTAAGGATTCCTAGGTCTAAAGTGGGCAGTTACGGGGTAGCTAATTCAATACTGTTGAATTGTCTAGGATGTGCACTTATTGAGAAAATCGGAGAACTGTGAGGAAAGCTCGTTGAAAAATATGATAAAGGATAAAAGGTTTCTCGAAGGATTATTAACTGAATATCTTGATATATTGTTAGGGTCTCTTCTCCGTTGCTTGATAGTCCATTAACTACGGGGTTTTTTAACTTTTTTTTTTTTTTTGATTATCTCATATATTCGCGGTTATTGTACAGGAACCTTCATGGCGCGCTAGCTATGGCATAAACGATACGTTAATTCCAAACGTGCAAGACAAAAGAAATAACTGCACAAGTTTTCCACTAATAATTACCATACCGTCACTGCACCCAACCATGGTGACTAATTCAAAAAGTATAGCATGAAATAATATCAAAAGAAATCATAAACGAAAGGAAAGATATAGCAGTAAAGACAAACCACTCAGTCTCTGTCATAGTCGGAGGAGGAGGAGGCAGCGGTGGAAAAAACCACTGGCATGGTGGGTGGGAAGTTCGTGCGAGTACCGAGGATGTATGAGGAGGGAGCTAGGATCATGTCCAGGTCGGCCCAAAGTGGAAAGCCATGGCCTATCAACGACAGCTACGGAAGGTAAAGCTGGGGTTCTTGGGACTTGGAAGGGCAGTGGAGAATTACATGCTCAAAGGTTTCATCCTCCGAGTGGCTGGAAGGGCTGGTGGGAGAGCGATCGGCATTGCTCAATGAGGGTTGTTCGGCAGGATAGCTCTTACAAGCTCACATCTGGTGAATTTGCCCAGCTGTAAAGCGGTTGAGGCCCATGAAGGCTTGTGGGAGTAGGCACGGCTTGTACTGGTAGTAAGGGGGGGGTGGGGACAGGAGTGTCCAATCAGTGAGGAGGTCCTTCCTGCACTCTCCCTTGATCCGTTTGTAGGAGAAATCACCTAGGATCGGAGTAGGAGGGGCAAAGACATTGCCCGGTAGGAGGTGGTGGTTTATCTGTAGGAGTTTGAAACCATCCTGTACAACCTAGTTCAAGAGGTAGCACATCCCATGGATGGGGAGGTGAGAACGGAGGGTGAGAATGGGGCATGGTTGGTTCCAGAGGAGGGGGATATAGTTGGCCCTAAGGCCACGAAGGATGTGGCCAGAGGAGTCGCCTGCCCTAAAGTTGAAGAAAGATAGAAATAACAGAGGCAACCAGGCTGTAGCTAGGTTGTTCTCGGGAGAGGAGCATGCAAGTAGTAGCGCGGACATAGTGGCGATGAGGGAGGAGCGAGTTGAGAGGGGGGAGTTTATTAAACGTCACAGGGTAGGATGGATACTGTAGTCGATGAGAAGCAGTTGGTAACCCACTGTTGGACCTTGCTCCAAAATACTTCCATTGTCCCCATCATGGCAGTGTTGGGGGTGAGGAGGTCAGCCATGTAAGTGTGGATTGGTAGGAGTAGGTCCATAGCCAGCCCGCGGTTTAGGTAGGGGACTATGCATATGCCAGGAGGAGAGAGTTGCCTTACGAGACCGAAGGCCCTTTGCGCAAGGGCTAGGCTCTTGAGGAAGCGTGTGGAGGTTTCCATTGAGGGTGAGAACCAGTATCCTAGGAATCAGACTATGGAAAAAGGGTAGAAAAGACTATCATGGAGAGAGTCCGGAGCCAGTGCGGAGGGAGAGCGATCCCTTGGAGTTCCCCTGTGGATGAGTTCGGTTTTTGGGGATGCAGAAGGACACTCCAAGTGGGGTGGCCTTCCTGCAAAGACGTGTATAGTAGTGTTGAAGAAGCAGTATGTTCCTCCAGTATGACCCACACCCAACAGTAATAGTAAATTCATCAACATAGGAAAACATAATCCACTTAGGGATAGACAAGTGCAGGGAAGATACATGAATTAAAAATAACAAAGGAGAGACAGGGGAGCCCTGGGGGGTACTCACTTGAACAGGCAAGAAGATATTAGGGGAGCCCAGAAAAATCTGGTAACACTTGCGTGAGTCAAAAAGGAATGAACCCAAAAAACCATATAAGGAGATATGCCTTTAGAGCGCAGTAGGGATGATAAAGAAGGAGAGCAAATATTATCAAAGCCTCCCTTGATATCAAGGAAAAAGGTAGAGGTCTTGAGGCCTGCACGCTGCAGTATGCGGACTTCGTGTGTAAGGGCAGTGCATGCGTCAAAGGTGCTGAGTCCCGGAAGTTAGTCACATTAGTTTGGGTGGATGAGGGCCACAGTGCGGGCCATTGGCGATAGGAGGGTTGCCATTATCCTTTCCAGAATCTGGGAGATAGTTTCTAGAATCACAAGGACTCAGAAGGAGGAGGGGGACTTGTAGTCAGATTTGCGGGGATTGGAGAGAACAATGCAGTTGGCTTTTTTAAGGGAGGGTGGGTGGAATCCATAGGTCAGCTGGGGACCTAGGAGGGAGGTGAGGAAGGTTGGGTTGATATTGTTGATCCTCTTCCATATGCCATAGGACATCAGGTCAGGCCCAGGGGCTGATATGATAGAGGACTTGCGAAGGGCATGGGAGACTTCGTGTTTCTAAAGCGGCAGGAAATCCATGAAAGGTCGCAGGATGGATGGCAAAGGTGAGGGGTCTTTTGAAGGGGACAAAGGATGCAACAGGGAGGTATTGACTTCGACGGGTATGGTGGCATTGGGAAAGGAGGGGAACTGGTCAGGGGGCGTCCTCCAGCTATCTGGCTGGCAGGCCACACCGATTAGGAGTTCAAGGAGGCAAGGAACAAGTTCTAGTATGAAGCCTGTGCCTTTTATATAGGCTTGAAATATGCAAGGCGGGAGGCACAGGTGCTGTCAGAGAGGGTAGTTGTCAGGGACATGCGTGGCATTCTTGCCTCTCTGTTGAAAGCTTGGCGGAGCTGATATAGCTCAGCTGTCCACCATGGCTTTAAGATGAAGCAAGGAGGTTTGTTTGGTCTGTGTAGGGCTAGGAGGGAAGTGAGGGTGCCCAAGTGGCAGTCGAACCAATCACTATATGAGTTTAAGGTTGGATGCGGGGGAGGAGGTGGGACCGATAGATCCTGGATTAGAGGTGAGAGAGTTTGCAAATCCGTTTTGGTCCAGTTAGGGGTGGGGTCATGCTGGCGCAAGAAAGGCGTGGAGAGGGCGATTGTGATTGGGACATGGTCAGAGCCAGACAGTGGGAGTGTGACACCACATGAGCTAACAAAGGGGGCAACCTAGCGGTTAGTGAAGGCAAGGTCTAAGACTCCAGGTCTTGATGTGCCATCAAAGGGGAACCTAGTAAATACACCTAGTGTGTTTAAACGTGAGTCACCTAGCTTAGAGGCCAGGTCAATGTATGGGGAAGAAATATTAAATTCAGGATCAGAAAGGACCCTTATAAGGTCTGAAAGATGATGATAGAGGTTCAGATCCCCAACCAGGAGGGTGGGGAAAGCGTGTTCCCTAAACAAGGAAAGTGGGGTGATTGTATGAAGGTGGGATGAGGGCTAGGTGGTGGAGTATATATTGTAAACACGAAAAACCCGATGAGCTGAATTAAACATGCCTGCGGGGGAGTGAATATCAATTGCCATGAAGTTCAGCTGGTTGAAGAACACTGGCAGTACTGTAAAAAGTTGCATGAAATCAAGGAGAGCATAAACGGCAACCCTCGGTTTCGCACGTTTAGTACTAAGTGGCGAAAAGGATTTATAAGAGGAAAATATTGGTAGGTCCCTCTTGAAGACCGTAGGATCCTGGAGGGTGACCAAGTGTGGAGGGGTGGGCATAGCCTTAAGGCAATTGAATAAGGACAGAAACACATTCCAGCTGCCAAGGCAGTTGTGAAGAACGAGGGTAAGGGTGGTGCCTTCTGCCTGCAGCAGGGGAGAGGGGTCTAGTGCTAGGCTCATTGGCGAGGGAAGCCCGATGGGCCGTGTGGAAGCGGAGAACTGGAGAACCAGGTGGGGACTGGTGCAACGTATTTGGTGCGAGGCTCAGCTGGAGTACCAGTTGGTGGGACTGGCTGTTTGGGGGTTGTAAGATCCATAGTGGAAGTGGTAGGGGATGGAGTCCTAGTTGGGTCGGGTAGGGTGGGTGCATCCTGGTCCATGACATCATCAGAACCTTGTGTACCCACAGGCGTAGAGGGGGCGTCATCATCAGTTGAGGGGAGGGGGCGGGATAGGAAGAAACGGTCTGTGTCAGGGTGGGCTCCCGCGCAAGTTGAGCACATGAGGGTGGAGGTGGGACAACACCCAGCAACAGACTTGGTGTTCCTGCCCTTGGGACTTGTGGGATTGGGGCAGCGGTGGGCCGCTCGTATATGTTCTAGAGCACACAGGGGGCAAGTAGGGGTGGTGACTTTGCACATGGGGGAGGGGTGGATGTAAAGCCAACACTTGTGGTATTGCATAAACCTCTACAAGGAGTGGGCCTTTTCGACTTTGCGTGGACTGGAGAAGAGACGGATGGTGGAGCCAAGCGTGTAGACATCATCAGGGGCCACTGTGACTACTACAGACATAGTAGTCTTCGTGGTACGAATGTCTGGGTCAGTTTGGAGAAAGTGTGTTGAGTAGATGACGAAGTCAGTTGTATTGCGAACAGACTCACAGAGGACAGGGAAGAGGTCGGCTTGGTCTACCGGCAGGTAGGCTATAGGTACCCTCTGGATGACCAATTGGACTTCGTTGGGGTCAGGGCGGAATGGGAAGTAAGGGTTGTTTCCTACTGGAAAAGCTTGATTAAGACGGTTAGTCATGGCTTCACAGTAGGGTGAATAAGCAGTGGAGGGTGTGTCTGGGTCAGTGCCCAGGAGGGTGAGAGATCCTTTAGGATTGACACGTGCGGAGAGGAAGAGGGAAAAAGGGCAGTTGACCTGCCTCAGGACGGCAGCCATCAGGTCTGGGCCAGTGGCTACCATCCAGTCTGCGTCTGCATATGGTGCAGGTGAGGTACGATGTGTGATCAATCTGCGCTCGGCGGAGGGCAATGGTGCCAGTCCACGAGACTGAGGGCTGCTGTCGTTAGACCCTGAGACTTGTGCCGGCATGGCGAGCTTCTTCCCTTTTGTTTTAGTTCCTGGTACAGAGGACGGTCCTGCTGCAACAGCAGCATATGACTTGTTGACCGCACAGGACTGGGTGCGGGTGGGATAGCTGTTGGAGGCTGAGTGTGGTGAGCGAAACTCTGTTATGGGAGGGTATTTGCCAGCCCTGGACTCTTAGGCTTCCCAAGAGCTTGGGTGGTGGACAGTATATGCGGCGGGGTTGCCATACTACTGTTTTTGAACCGTGTCATAGCAGGAGAGGTCGGGGTCAGGGCCTTTATTTACCTCTGATGCTGGTTGGGGTTCAGGGTTGGGGAGAGACATAGGTTAAGGCCGATGTGCGCGATGGGGGACTGGGGAAGGAGGAGCGGGCTTCCCAGCCGTGGCTCCTGCCATGACGCAAAGGGGGAGGTCTCTGACTGTGGCCTCTAGGGCTGCAATAGTGGGAGGGGCTGTAGTAGAAGGTGGGGCAGGAGCCGAGATAGCAGAGGAGATCGCATCCACATGCGTGGTCAGTTTGGCAAGTCGGCTAACTACGTCATTGATTCCGGAGAAGGCGGTTTACAAGAGGGGCATGATAGTGGCCTCACTATCTGCAAGGTTGTGGGGGATGAAGTTGTCAAAAGCAGGGAAAGATTCAACGGAGAGTCTACACTGGGTGACTATAGTGTCCAGGAGGTTGTGGGTTACAATCAGGTAGTCAGGGAGGGTTCCAGGGGTGCTGGCGCAGGGGGAGTGGGCTGAGTAGGGGCCTGTGGGGTGCTGGGTGTGTGTGGCAGACCTGGAGGGGCCAGCGGAAGCTGTGGCCATCACAGTTGCACAGGAAGCGGGGCTGTGTCACTAAAGAGTGAAGCTTAACCTAGGTGCAAGATTTGGAGAGTCGTGGCCGTTGCCACACAAAAAAGCGAAGTTTTGATCAGCTAAATGGGCCATATTTCATGCGGGAGGAAATTGGGTGCGTGGAGCCTGTCCCTTAACTACGGGGTTTTTGGAGTTTTGATTTTTAGATTGATTATCTCATATAGTCGCAGTTAACATACAGGAACCTACATGGAGTGAGGCTATGGTATCATCGAAGCGTTAATTCCAAAAGTGCAAAACAAAAGATATAACCACGCAAGATCTCCTCTAGTAATGACAATACCGTCACCGCGCCCATCAATAGTGACTAATTCTAAAAGTATTGAATGAAATAATATCAAAACCAATCATAACTGAAAGGAAAGATATAGCAGGAAAGTCAAACCACTCAATCTGAGTCATGGTCGGAGGAGGAGGAGGCAGCGGTGGAAAAAACCGCTGGCATGGAGGGTGGAAAGTTCTTATAAGTAGGGCGGATGTATGAGGCAAGACCAAGGATCAAGTCGAGGTCGGCCCAAACTAGAGAGCCATGGTCTATCGAAGACAGCTTCGGAAGGTAAAGCTGGCGTTCTCGGAACTTGGAAGGGCAAAGGAGAATTGCGTGCTCAAAGCTTATATCCTGAGTCACAGGAAGAGCAGGGGGGAGAGCGATCGGTATCGTTGCATGAGGGTTGTACGGCAAGATAGTTCTTGCCAGCGCGAATTTGGTGAATTCACCCAGCTGTAAAGCGGGCGAAGACCATGAAGGCATGTGCACGTAGGGACGTCTTGTACTGGTAGTAAGGAGGGGGTATGGACAGGAGTGTCCAATCAATTGTAAGGCCTTTCTGCACTCTTCCTTCATCAATTTATAGGAGACAGCACCTGAGATCGGAGGAGGTGAGGCAAAGACAGTGCCCGGTAGGAGGTGGGAGTTTATCTGTGGGAGTTTACAACTGTTTGGTGCTACCTTGATCAAGAGGTTGCACATCCCATCGATTGGGATGTCAGAGCGGATGGCGGGTATGGGCATTGGTTGGTTTCAGCGGAGGGGGATGTAATTGGCCCTAAGGGCATGAAGGAGGTTGCAGGAGGAGTCCCCTGCCCTGAAGTTAAAGAAGTATCGAAATGATAGAGGCTGACGGGCTGCGGCTGGGTTTATCACGGGAGGGGAGCAGGCCAGCCGTAGTGGGGTCATCCTCCGGCGGTGGGGGAGGAGTGAGTTGAGAGGGGGGGAGGCAAGCCTCATAGGGAAGGATGGATAGGGGAGTCGATGAGAAGCAGTTGGTGACCCATTGTTGGACATTGCTCCAAAACACCACCATCTTCCCCATCATCGCAGCTTTGGGGATGAGGAGGTCAGCTCCGTAAGTGAGGAGCGGTAGCAGCAGGCCCATGGCCAGTCTGCAGTTCAGGTATGGGACTATGCCTATGCAAGTAGGAGAGAGTCGCCTGATGACACAGAAGGCCCCTTGAGCGACGGCTAGCCTCTTGAGGAAGTGGGTGAAGGTTTCCATGGAGGGTAAGAACCAGAATCCTGGCCATCGGACTATAGAAGAAGGGTGGAAGAGACTCCCATCGGGAGAAACAGGGGCCTGTGAGGGGGAAGAGCGATACCCTGGTGTTCGCCAGTAGATGAGTACGGTCTTTGGAAGGGAGAAGGAGACTCCAAATGGGGTGGCCTTCGTGCAGAGGTGGGTGTCGTAGTGTTGAAGTAGGTGTGTGTTCTTCCCGTATGACCCTGACCCAACAGTGACAGTAAAATCATCAACATAGGAAAACATAATCCCCTTTGGGATAGACAAGTGCAGGGAGGATACATAAATTAAAAATAACAAAGGAGAAATAGGAGAGCCCTGTGGGGCACCCACTTGAAGAGGCAAGAAAATATTAGGGGAGCCCTGAAAAATCAGTCGGCATTTGCAGTCAGTCAAAAAATGGCGAAAGCAAGATACCATATAACGAGATACACCTTTAGCGCGAAGTAGGGAAGATAAACAAGTAGAGGAAATATTATCAAAGCCTCCCTGGATGTCAAAAAAGAGGGTAGAGGTCTTGAGGCCTGCACGTTGCAGTAGGCGGACTTTGTGTGTGAGGACAGCACATGCGTCAAAGGTGCGGAGGCCAGGAAGCGAGCCGAATTTGTTTGAGTGGATAAGGCCAACAGTGCGGGCGATTAGTGAAAGGCGGTTGGCCTTTATCCTTTCCAGAATCTTGATGATGGTTTCTAGGAGGACAAGGACTAGAAAGGAGGAGGGGGAGTTGTAATCAGATTTCCTGGGCTTGGAGAGGACGATGCCATTGGCTTTTTTAAGGAAGGAGGGGTGGAAGCCATAGGTCAGCAGGGGACTTAGGGGGGAGGTGAGGAAGGTGGGGTTGATATTGTTGTTCCTCTTCCATATACCATAAGGGGATCCGGTCAGGCCCAAGGGCTGAGGTACTAGAGGATTTGCGAAGGGCAAGGGAGACTTCCTGTTTGTGACGTGGCAGGAAGTCGGCGAACGGTCGCAGGATAGATGGCGAGGGTTGTGGGTCTTTTGTCGGAAAAAAATGATACAGGAGGGAAGTGTTGACTTCGACAGGTGTAGTGGCATTGGGAAAGGATGGGAACTGGTCTGGAGGGCGCCCCCTTGCTATCCTACGGGCAGCCCACACCGATTTGAAGTCCAAGGAGGCAAAGAACGAGTTCCAGTGTGATGCCTTAGCCTTTTTAATAGCCTTGAAATATGCAAGGCATGAGGCATGGGCGCTGTCGGAAAGGGTGATGGAGGGTGACATGCGTGATATTCTTTCCTCTCTGTTGTAAGCTTGGCACAGCTGCGATGGCTCAGCTGTCCACCATGGCTTTGACCTAAAGCAAGGACGTTGGTTTGGTCTATGCTGGGCTAGGAGGGAGGTGATGGTGCACTGGTGGCCATCGAACTAAGAACTAAGTGAGGTAGAGGTAGGAAGTGGGGGAGGAGGTGGGACCGCTAGATCCTTGATGAGAGGGGAGAGTGTGTGCCAATCCGTTTTAGTCCAGTTAGGAGTGGGGTTATGCAGACGTAGGAAAGGAGTGGAAAGGCCTATTGAGGTTGGGAAATGGTCAGAACCAGTCAGTGGGAGGGTGACACCCCATGAGCAAACAAAGGGGGCAAGGGAGGGATTTGCGAAGGCACTGTCTAAGACTCCAGGTCTTGATATGCCATCGAAGGGGAACCTAGTAAATACACCCTGAGTGTTTAAAAGTGAGTAGCCTAGCTCAGAGGCCAGGTCAAAGTATGGGGAAGAAAGATTAAATTCAGTATCAGAAAGGACCCTTAGAGGGTCGGAAAGAGGACGATGGAGGTTAAGATCCCCAACCAGTAGGGTGGGGAAAGAGTGTTCCCTTAACATGGAACGTAGGGTGATTGTATGTGTGTGGATTGATCGCCCGGTGGTGGAGTAGGCATTGTAATCGCAAAGGACCCGATAAACTGAATTAAATTGGCTTGAGGGGGAGTCAATATCAATTGCCATAAAGTCCAGCCGGTCGAAGAAGACGGGTAGTAGTGCAAAAACTTGCATGAAATCAAGGAGAACATAAATGGCCACACTATGTTTTGAACTTTTAGTAGTAGGTGAGGAAAAAGATTTATAAGAGGAAAATATTGGTAGTATCCCCTAGAAGACTGGAGGATCCTGGAGGGCGACAATGTATGGAGGCGTGGGCATACCCTTAAGTCTATTGAATAGGGACACAAACACATGCCAGCTACCAAGGCAGTTGTGCTGAATGAGGGTGAGGGTAGTTCCTGGCGCCTGCTTCAGGGAGGGGGGGTCCAGTGCGGGACTCATTAGCAAGGAAAGCCCGATGGGCCATGTGGGAGCTGAGAATGGAGAGCCAGGTGGGGACTGGGGTAAAAGATTTGGGGTGAGGGTCGGCTGGAGGGCCAGTTGGTGGGACTGGATGTCAGGGAGTTGTAAGATCCATGGTGGCAGTGGTAGGGGAGGGAGTCCAGGGTGGGTCGGGTAGGGTGGATGCATCCTGGTCTATGACATCATCAGAACCTTGTACACCTTCAGGCTCAGAGGGGGCGCCTTCATCAGTTGGTGGGAGGGAGCAGGATGGGCAGGAACGGTCTGTAGCAGTATGGGGTCCTGCACAACTAAAGCACAGGAGAGTGGAGGCGGGACAACACACAGAAACGGACATAGTGTTCCCGCCCCCTTAACTAGCGGGTTATTGATTTTTCTTTTTTTTGATTATCTTATATATTCGCAGTTAACATACAGGAACCTGCATGGAGCGCTAGCTATGGCATAAACGAAACGTTAATTCCAGACGTGGAAAACAAAAGAAATAACCGGACCAGTTCTCCCCTAATTATGACCATACCATCACCGCGTCCAACAATGGCGACTAATTCAAAAAGTATAAAATGAAATGAAATCAAAAAAAATCATAACCGAAAGGAAATATATAGCAGGAAAGTCAAACCACTCAGTCTGAGTCATAGTCGGAGGAGGAGGAGGCAGCAGTGGAAAAAACCGCTGGCATGGTGGGTGTGAAGTTTGTGCGAGTAGCGCGGATGTATGAGGCAAGACCAAGGATCATGTCAGGCTCGGCCCAAAGTGGAGACATGGTCCATCGAAGACAGCTTCTGAAGGTAAAGCTGGCGTTCTCGGGACTTGGAGTGGCAGTGGAGAATTGCATGCTCAAAGGTTTCATCCTCTATGTGGTAGGAAGGGCAGGTGGGAGAGCGATCAGCATCGTTCTGGGAGGGTTGCGCGGCAAGATAGCTCTAGCTAGCGCGCATTTGGTGAATTCACACAGCTGTAAAGTGGTCCATGCCCATGATAGCATGTGGGTATACGGACGGCTTGTACTTTTAGTAAGGAGGCGGTGGGGACAGGAGGGTGTAATCAGTGAGGAGGTCCTTTCTGCACTCTTCCTTGATCAATTGGTAGGAGACAGCACTTGGGATCGGGGGAGGTGGGGCAAAGACAATGCCCGGTAGGAGGTGGGAGTTTATCTGTGGGAGTTTGAAACCGTCCGGTGCCATCTTGACCAAGAGGTAGCACATCCCATCGATTGGGAGGTGAGAGCGGACGGCGGGTATGGGCCTTGGTTGGTTCCAGCAGAGGTGGATGTAATTGCCCCTTAGGCCATGAAGGAGGTAACGGGAGGAGTGCCCTGCCCTAAAGTTGGAAAAGGATGGAAATGATAGAAGCAGCCGGGCTGCGGCTAGGTTGATCTCGGGAGGGGAGCAGGCCAGCCGTAGTGCAGCCATCCTGCGGCGATGGGGGAGGAGCGAGTTTAGAGGGGGAAGGCAAGCCTCATAGGGAAGGATGGATACAGGAGTCGATGAGAAGCAGTTGGTGATCCATCGTTGGACTTTGCTCCAAAACACCTGCATCTTCCCCATCATCGCAGCATAGTGGATGAGGTCAGCTCCGTAAGTGAGGAACAGTAGCAGTAGGCCCATGGCCAGTCTGCGTTTCAGGTAGGGGACTATGCCTATGCCAGGAGGAGAGAGTTGCCTGATGAGACCGAAGGCCCCTTGAGCGAGGGCTAGCCTCTTGAGGAACTGGGTGGAGGTTTCCATCGAGGATATGAACTAGTATTCTAGCCATCGGACTATGGAAGAAGGGTCGAAAAGACTCCCATCGAAAGAGGCAGGAGCCTGTGAGCTGGGAGAGCGGTACCTTGGAGTTCGCCTGTGGATGAGTTCGGTTTTTGATATGACGAAGGAGACTCCAAGTGGGGTGGCCTTCATTTAGAGGCGGGTGTAGTAGTGTTGAAGTAGCTGTGTGTTCCTCCGGTATGACCCAGACCCAGGTGTGAAAGTAAAATCATCAACATAGGAAACTATAATCCCCATTGGGATAGACACGTGCAGGGAGGATACATTAATTAAAAATAACAAAGGAGTGATAGTGGAGCCCTGGGGGGCACCCACTTGAACAGGAAAGAAAATATTAGGGAAGCTTTGAAAAATCAGGCGGCATTTGCGGTCAGTCAAAAAGGAACGAACGCAATAAACCATATAATGACATACGCCTTTAGCGCGAAATAGGGAAGAAAAACAAGTAGAGGAAATATTATCAAAGCCTCCCTTAATGTCAAAAAAAAGGGTAGACGTCTTGAGGCCCGCACGTTGCAATAGGCAGACTTCGTGTGTGAGGGCAACACATGCGTCAAAGGTGCTGAGGCAAGGAAGCGAGCCGAATTGGTTAACACGGATAAGGCCAACAGTGCAGGCCATTAGGGAATGGCGGGTTCCCATTATCCTTTCCAGAATTTTAGATATAGTTTCTAGGAGGACAATGACCCGAAAGGAGGAGGTGGAGTTGTAATCAGCTTTGCCGCGTTTGGAGAGGACAATGCCATTGGCTTTTTAAGGGTGGAGGGGTGGCACCCATAGGTCAGCCAGGGACCTAGGAGGGAGGTGAGGAAGGTGGGGTTGATATTGTTGATCCTCTTCCATATACCATAGGGGAACAGGTCGGGCCCAGGGGCTGAGGTGTTGGAGGATTTGCGAAGGGAAACTGAGACTTCCTGTTTCTGAAGTGGCAGGAAGTCCGTGAACGGTCGAAGGAAGGATGGCGAGGGTTTGGGGTCCTTAGGTGGAAAAAAATGAAGAGGGAGGGTGGTGTTGACTTCGACGGGTGTCGTGGCATTGGGACAGGAGGGGAACCGGTCTGGAGGGTGCACACTTGCGATCCTGCAGGCAGCCCACACTGATTTGGAGTCCAAGGAGGCCAGGGAGGAGTTCCACTGTGATGCCTTAGCCTTTTTAATGGCCTTGAAATACACAAGGCGGGAGGCACAGTGGCTGTCGGAGAGGGTGGTGGAGACGGACATGTGTGATATTCTTGCCTCCCTGTTGAAAGCTTGGCGCAGCTGTGATAGCTCAGCTGTCCACCATGTCTTTGACCTGAAACAAGGGCGTTTGTTTGGTGTGTACTGGGCTAGGAGGGAGGTGATAGTGCGCAGGTGGCGATCGAAGCAAGCACTAAGTGAGGTTCAGGTAGGGAGCAGGGGAGGAGGTGTGACTGCTAGATCCTTGATGAGAGGGGAGAGTGTGTGCCAATCCGTTTAGGTCCAGTTAGGAGTTAGGTCAGGCTGTCGTAGGAAAGGCGTGTAAAAGGTTATTGAGATTGGGATGTGGCCAGAACCAATCAGTGGGAAGGTGACACCCTATGAGCTACAAAGGAGGCAAGGGAGGGATTTGCGAAGGCAAGGTCTAAGACTCCAGGTCTGGATGTGCAATCGAAGGGGAACCTAGTAAATACACCCGGAGTGTTTAAAAGTGATACACCTAGCTCAGAGGCCAGGTCAAAGTATGCGGAAGAAAGGTTAAATTCGGTATCAGAAAGGATCCTTAGAGGGTCGGAAAGAGCATGATGGAGGTTCAGATCCCCAACCAGTAGAGTGGGGAAAGTGTGTGCACAGAACATGGTTGGTGGGGTGATTGTACAGGTGTGAGATGAGGGCCCGGTGGTGGAGTAAGCATTGTAATCACGAAAGGCCCGATAAGCTGAATTAAACTGTCCTGAGGGGGAGTGAATATCAATTGCCATAAAGTCCAGCCGGTCGATAAAGACGGGTAGATGTGCAAAAACTTCCATGAAATCAAGGAGAGCATAAATGGCCACCCTAGGTTTTGCACTGTTAGTAGTAGGTGGGGAAAAAGATTTATAAAAGGAAAATATTGATAGTCTCTACTTGAAGACTGGAGGATCCTGGAGGTCGACCAAGTGTGGAGGGGTGGGCATAGCCTTAAGGCTATTGAATAGGGACTGAAACACATTCCAGCTCGTAAGGCAGTTGTGCTGATGCAGGGTTAAGGTAGTGCCTAGCGCCTGGGTCAGGGTGGGGGGGTCAGTGCAGGACTCATTAGTGGAGAAAGCCCGATGGGCCGTGCGGGAGCGGAGAACCGGAGAGCCAGGTGTGGACTGGTGCAACAAATTTGGGGCGAGGGTCAGCTGGAGCGCCAGTTGGTGGAACTGGCTGTCTGGGGGTTGTAAGATCCATGGTTGCAGTGGTAGGTGAGGGAGTCCTGGGTGTGTTGAGTAAGGTCGGTGCATCCTAGTCCATGACATCATCAGGACCTTGTAGATCTTCAGGCTCAGAGGGGGCGTGTACATCAGAGGGTGGGAGGGGGCGGGATGGGCAGCAACCGTCAGTGGCAGGATGGTGTCCTGCACAACTAGAGCACATGAGGGGTGAGGCGGAACAACACCCAGCAACCGACTTAGTGTTCCCGCCCTAGGGGCATGTTGGTTTAGGGCAGTGGTCGGATGCACATGTATGTGCTAGTGCACAGAGGGGACAAGTGGGCGTTGAGGCTTTGCACATAGGGGAAGGGTGGCCGTAAAGCCAACACTTCCGGCATTGCATAAACTTTCCTGAGGAGTGGGCTTTTTCGACTTAGGACGGACGGGAGAATAGGGGGATGGTGGAGCCAAGCCTAATGACATCGTCAAGGGCCGCGGTGATTGCTACAGACATAGTGATCTTTATTGTTCGAATGGCTGGGTCATTTTGGAGGAAGTGTGCAGAATAGGTAACGACGTCAGTTGCATTGCGAACTGACTCAGAGAGGGCAGGGAAGAGGTTAGTCTGGTCCTCCGGAAGGTCGGCTGTAGGTAAGCTGTGAATGTCCAATAGGACCTCACTTGGGGCAGGGCAAAAAGGACAGTAGGGGTTGTTTCCTACTGGAAAAGCTTGGTTAAGACAGTTAGTCATGGCTTCATAGTAGGGTGAATTAGCAGTGGAGGATGTATGTGGGTCAGTGCCCAGGAGGGTGAGAGATCCTTTATGATTGACACATGCAGAAAAGGACAGGGGGAAGGGCAATTTGCCTACCTCAGGACGGCAGCCATCAGGTCAGGGGCGGTGGCTGCCATACGGTCAACATCTGGCTGAGGTGCGGGTGAGGTACGAAGGGCGAACAATCTATGCTCGTCGGAGGGGAACAGTACTGGACATCAGGACTGAGGGCTGCTGTCGTTGGACGCTGCGACTTGTGCCGGCATAGCGTGCTTCTTCCCTTTGCCTTTGGTACCTGGTGGAGAGGATGGGCCTGCTGCAACAGCAGCTTAGGACTTGTTGGCCGGACGGGACTGGGTGTGTGTGGGACGGGTCTTGGTGGATGAGGGTGGTGAGCGAAACTCGGTTAGGGTAGGGTATTTGCCTGCCCTGTACTCTTGGGCTTCCCAGGAGCGTGGGTGGCAGACGGCATATGCGGCATGTTGCCAACCACTGTTTTTCAACTTTGTCATAGCAGGGGAGGTAGGGGTCGGGGCCTTGATTTGCCTGTTATGCAGGTTAGGGTTGGGGGTTGGGGAGAGACCTAGGTCGAGCGGGAGGGCGGCGAGG
>QFET01006117.1:0-36185 GCA_003316355.1 Tuber calosporum | reverse complement strand
TTTGTTATCTGGGGTCGTCGATATTGGGGTTTGACGTTTCCCCTTTTCTGTCCTATGACTGATACTTGGGCTTGTTTCCTGCAGAACTTCCAAGTATGGTTGGCCAACGTGCAACGGGTGCATTGGTTGGCTTTCTTTCGTTCTTCAATTTTGTGCTTAGGGATTCCTTTATGAGCTTCAATCCAATTTGTATGCTCAACCTTTCCTTCAGCGGGGGCATTTTTCCCTCTTTCCGCTTGTTTTTTCAATTTATAGGCTGCTTTTTCAGCTGCCGTATAGGTTTTTCGTTTCTTATTTCCAGCAGTGGTCTTGCTAGATTTTGATTCCTCCTCCCGTTTTCTCTTCTGAGAGTCGTTTTTCCCCTGGTCTTTTTTTCTGAATAGCCCTTGCTGTTCTTTGAACGATTCTTCCGCTTTGGTAACCCTGCGGACTGCCTTGATCCATTCACTATCCAAGTCATGATTCTCATGTGATAGCGTACGCATGGCCTCAATAGGAAGTTGACACTGAATTATTGTTCTCCAAGCGATACCATATACTTCCGCCTCGATGTTGTTGTTTTCCATGGTGAGGAGATACTTCTCTATACCCCCTGTATACCGCACCTTCTCCATCTCGGCTAAGGCTTTTTGTGCCTTATGCAGTACTGAGAATCGTTCTGTAACTTCCACTCGGAAAGTAACCCAGAAATCATAACCCTCATGTTTTGGGAATCCGAGGTCCCCCGTCATTTTCTTTCGATAGGTTATCGAGAAAGGTGCCACCTCGGTCCCTTCCATTCTTCCTAACGCATACTTGATGCGTTCTTCATCATTTTCCCATTGCCATGGGTTTCTCCCAAAGTAGTCCTCGCAATTTAGTAACCATACTTGCACATCCTGAGTAGGTTTATTTTCAAACTTGAAAGGTGGATCCGCTTGTCGGCGGTTTGTCCTTGACAATGCTTGCCCCAATCGGTCGACCCATGTGTCAGCTTCGGATTCGAATTTTCGACCAGGTAAGGGTCTTCGTGATGGCTCCCCCCCTCGTCGAGAGGGACCACCTTCATCTTTCGAGCCTGGGTCATCGTCTCCTGGATTGGGTGCATTCGCCGGAGGAGGCGGTGGTGGTGCTTTTCCCCCACCACTGTTTCCATCTCCTCGATCCACTCCCTTTCCCTTGTCTCTGCGGGGAATAAACCGGAACTCTTCTCTTCCATCAGCCGTTGTCCGTTTCTCCAAACCCGGATTTTCCACCGGCTGGGGTGCCACTGTTTACCACACACTTGGTGGGTTCCTCGCAACCTGTAGTTGCACTAAAGTTTCATTCATCCGTGTTAACACTCGATTTAGTTGTTCGGATGCGGCATTCTGTTGAACCACATATGCTTCCCTTTCAGCACGCTCTTGTTCGAGGCGCTGGTGAAGCTCTCTTAACTCCTGTCTGGTCCGCTCGTGGTCCTTTTGTGCGACTAATTGTCTTTGTAGGAGTTCGGCTTTTTGCCTACCCAAAGCCTGTTCTAGCTGGCGGTCTCGATCCAGCGACTCTTGTCCTGTTGCCCCGATGTTAGCATGAAGTTGGGTACTTACCGCTTCATGGTGCGCAGCCCGTTCTTCCTGTGCTCGCAGCTTTGCTTCCAACCGTTTGGTGGTTGCATCTTGAAGTGCGGCCGTTTCAGTTGCTAACATTTCAAGTCCCGAATTGACTTGTTTCAACTCTTCACCAATGATCTGTTCCCCACGGGTTATCCGCTGGGCATGGTGCTGGAGTTGGTTCGCCTGATCCTGTGCTTGGCCAGACAGTTCACGGTAGGCCAGATGTTGCATATCAACTGATTCCGGGAGGGTACGGTCGAAGTAGCTCATTGTCTGTCCTATTGGTTCTGCTAATCTTTCCATAGCGTGATTTCTGGCGTCGGGGGGACGGGGAGTGCTTGATCGAGTTCCTGGGGCCGACTTTCTGACTCCACTTGGCTGTGACAGGTGGTGGAGTGCCAAGGGTGACCTGGAGCGCCCAGGTGCATGATCGCTTCCAACCTGGGAGACTTCCTCAATGTCCGACATGGCATTGTCCGTGTCGACAGTGAATTGTCGGGCCATTGTCGACTTTTAATGGGAATTGGGGTGTCTGCCAAATCCCCAAATTGAAGGTGTAAAGGAAATATTTGAGGAGAAAGAACTGGAGGTTCCGCTTTCCTCACTGTCGTATTCAACGAAAAGATGCCACCGGAAGGATGGGCCGTAAAATTCTTTGTAGATTTCTGAGAAATCTTGGGGGGTAGGGACGAGTTTAGGATCGGTGAACCAGGAGTGTTCGTAGGGATATGGTAGGAATTCGATCTCCGAAAGGGAGTCGTACAGGAGGGTTTCGATAGAAGTGACAAAGTTTGGTAGACGAGGTTCCAGAATCGACTAGTCAAGTAGGGTGGAATCAGCTATGAACTGGTGTGATTCCAGAGGTATGACTTCGAGATATCCGACAGTCATGTATTGAGCCTTGGTAACAAGGAGAAATATCAATATACTGTTAAGGGTAGCCGATTCTAAGGTCCAGCGAATCAGGCTAGGCTTAAGAAATTAAATCGTAGACGGAGATTGTCTAGGAAGGCTCAAGATTTCAAGTTAGAACGTATGATATTGATAGGATCTCTTCTCCGTTGCTTGATGAGGTGTAAAGCTCGGGAGGCACTTCGATATTTATATCCCGCGTCTGAGTGTTCGCGGACTACATCAAATCTACCTATAACCATGTATCTTCTAACTAATTCCTCACTCCGTATTCTAGAGCGAACCCCCTTTGACCCTGAAAAATCTCTTCCCCGCACAGCTAATGGTGTGATCAGAGCTCTCCTTTCTCCGATAGTGGGTGGGCCCACTCGGTGAGAGATGTTTACCTTCGTTCTGCTGTATAAACTATGACCGTCCAGTTTGGAATCTGCCAATAGTTTCTTAGAACACCAAGGGGCCAACTTGGTTGTCGACCCAATCCGCTTCGTGCCGTGATATCCGGCTCTGCAGAGGGCTTTCAGGATGACTTGTGTTCACGATCGGCCCAATCGCCTTCTCGTCTTCACTGCCTCTCCTTATCAACATGTTCCGATAGGCTTGCATGCCTATGATAGGCATTCATTTGGGGTTCGGTTCTATTCTCTGCGGAATAGGCCGAATACCACTCCCTCCTAGGCTTCCGGACGTTGTTTTGGTCCCTTGACTTCAACGGGGTGTAACTCCGCGGGTTCTTAACGAAATCGCTTGGTTCCTTTTCCCAGGCGTAGCCAGAGATGCCCTCTTATATACCCTGCGGACAGGATCCGGTCGGACGGACGGCGACGACGTATACGGTGTTACGAGAGGTACTCCAATATTTCTTCTTTCTATGATTGTGAGCAACTGCACAAGGTGCCAGTGCTGTCGTCCGGGGCCAACGTCGGGGCCGGAGGTGGGTATTAGTCTGTGGAGCTTCGAGCCCAGAGCTCTCAAACTGCTCCTCTGGGCCCTTGTGGGAGTTATGTGCCTAACAGTGATGAAGTCCATTGCTATCGATTTCCATGGTTGGTGTGGCGCCTCGTTCGGTTCTAGTAGACTCTAGGGCCCGTGCATTATTACTTTTGTTCTTTGGCATGTATCGCTCCTCTTGACATATCTCTTTATGTCATCTCGCATCTTTGGCCAATATTATTGTTGCAATAGTAGTTCCGTAGTTTTGCTGCTTCCGCCATGCCCAACTGCAGGGTTATCGTGATTTTGTCGTATGACTTGGGTTCTGATCTCTTCGCTTTCTGATACCCAAATCTTGCCTTGATGCCATAGGCATCCTTCCTTCCATTCACATGCCCCTAGAGCCACTCCTTTCATTTCTCTCTCTCCTTTCCTCAGGGCTTCCTGGATTACTCTTATCTGTCTGTCTTTCGTGCTTGCTTCTCGGATGCGAAAGTCTTCAGCGACAAACTTGACCACTTAAATCACTTTGAAGTATTCTTGTTTTGGGAGTAGGATCCTTTGTTTTTGTTGAATCCTATCGTCGTTCTTTTCGGTGACATCCTCTGCTCTCCATGTAAGGGCATCTGGTTTGCCCCCTTCCTTCCCGGGTCGGTATTGTATGTTAATATCGTACTGAGTGAGGGTCTCGCTCCATCGGATTTGTCTGTCATTGAGCTCTTTTGTTATGGTAAATGGTACTAGGTTCTTATGTTCAGTGAGGACCAGGACCTGATGTCTGCTTCCTTTTGCATACCTTCTCCAATCTTTCAAGGCTTGGATAATGGCTAAGAGCTCTTTGTCGCGGATATCGTAGTTGCATTCTGCGGCCGTCGTTGTTTTTGATCGGTATGCCACTGGCCTCCATTTTCTATCGCTGCCCTTCTGTTATAGAATGCCTGGGCATACATATTTTTAAGTGTCAGTTTCGATCATGATTTCCTTGGTTGGATCATAGTGTACCAGTAGTGGGGCAGAAGTAAGTCGCCTGCGCAATTCATCAAATGCTTTTTGTTGGTTCTCAGTCCAGTTCCATTTGCAGTACTTCTTCGTCAGTTGATATAGTGGTTTAGCTATGCGGCTAAACCCTTCTATGAATCCTCGATAGAACTTGTAGAATCCCATAAAGCACTGTATTCCTTTCTTGCTTTCGGGTGGTTTCCATTCCCATACTGCCTTTGTTTTGATAGGATCAACACTGACTCCGTCCTTGTCAATGATGAAGCCTAGTTATTTGGTTCGTTCCTAGTGAAATTTGCACTTCGATGGCTTCAGTCTCAGCCCTTCTTTTTTCCTGGCTTCCATAATCATCCTGATATGGGTTCGGTATTTTTCCAGGTTTTATGAATATATCAAAATATCATCTAAATAGACGATACAACAGATATCCAGACACCTGCTGAGAATCCTATTGACCCATCGCTGAAATGCTGCAGGTGCATTTTTGAGTTTGAATGGCATGACCGTATATTCGTATATGCAGTATTTGGTGGTACAGCTGGTTTTCCATTCGTTCCCGTGTTTGATTCTGATGTTGTGGTATGCGTTTCGGATATCTATTTTAGTAAAGACCTTGGCTCCTCTAAGCCTATTGAGGGCTTCTCCATTCATTGGTAGGGGATATCAGTCTCGTTTGGTGGCCTTGTTGAGCCCTTGGTAGTCCACGCATAGCCTTAGCTTGCCCTCTATCTTCTTAACTAACAGGATCGGTGATCCCCCGTTTGCATAAGAGTCACGAAACCAGCCCAGGTTCTTGTTGACCCTGATGTATTCTCTTAGTTCCTCCAGCTCTTTTTCACCCAATGGGTAAGCTTTCTTGCTGGTACTGTGTCTGCTTTCTTGAGGTTGATATCCAAGTCAACCTTTGGTCGGTGGAGTGGTAGCTGAGTTTCTTCCTCTTCCTTGAACATGTCCAGGTACCGTTGGTATTCCCTTAGCACAATGTTTCTGGTTTAACTTTTTCTTGTCCTTTCTTGCCCTTGATAGCCAATTCGGTGCTAACTTTGATCCATTCAATCCTGGTAGGCTCGCTTGTCTTATAGTCCCACTTGAGGATTCGTGTGACTTCGCCTCTACAGTAGCACTTGCCGAATAACGTAGTGGAGATCTCGTTGATCTCCAATCTTTTGGCGTTTTGGGTGGTCCGTACTTCCAAACCCTGCTGCGCCTCTCATCGTGGGAGCTACTTGCTCCACTTCTTCACATTGTGCTATGACAATCTTTTCATATATCAACTTTGCGATGCGGTCTCACAGCTCAACTGTGTAACTGTCTTTTCCCAGGTTGACCAGGACCACCTTGACTTCACCTGTGTACTCGGCGTCGATTACTCGCGCATTGGCAGTAAGCTGGTGTTTGACTGCCAATCCGCTGTGTGGAGCCATCCACCCATAGTTGCCTTCTGGTAGTCCTATAGCTATCCTGGTGTTGACGGTTCTTAGTTCTTTTGCTGGTACCGTAATCCTCTCGTCTGCATACAGGTCATGTCCTGCAGCCTTGGCTGACCCCAGGGTAGGGAGTGTGGCCGTATTGCTCAATCTTTGGATTTTGATGTTCTGGATATCCTTGGCCTGGATCGTGGAGAACTGTATCTCCAAGTTGTCTTCCAGGGCTTCCGATTTAGGGACTAAGTCCACTGCTGGCGAGCTTTCGAGGCATACTCTGGTACACCACCTGCTATCAAAGCTGATCTTGTTGTTTTCCCAATCTATCTTGGGGTTGTGTCTTCTTAACCATGGCAGACCTAACACTGCCTCATGGTTGGGTAGATCTGCGATTTGGAAGGTGGCAACTTCCCTACGGCTGCCGATATCCATAGGTACTTCCGGTATATGGGTAATTGGTCCCTTAGCGCTTAGCTCCGCGTCCGTAAGGTAGATTTCCCATATTTCTTTTGCTTTCGTTGTTCGTATGCCGTGTTTGTTGGTGAATTCCTTGTGAATAAAGTTTTCTGGAGCGCACAAGTCAATCATGCCGTTTATGATGACTGTCTTGTCCTTGCCATATAAACGCATTTTGACCATAGCATGGTCTTTTTCTTGTTCCAATGTTTCCGTGTTTCTAAGTGCTATGTAGATGTTACTGATTCCGATGGTTTTGGTTTTGTTGTCACACTGCCCTTCTCTTACAGGGGACTTTCTTCGTTTCCCGCCCCTTCTGGTGTTTCTCTGATCTCCATTTCGTGTAGGTTGGTTCGTGGTTTCCAGCGATTATTGTTGGTCTTGCTGTTGAGCTGCCTAGTATAGTCCTTCTTATCTCTTGCATTTCGGCAATTACTGAATCTGTGCCCAGGTCTGCCGCATCCTAGACATAGGTTGTTGTCCCTTCTTCTTGTGAATTCTGCTCGGGAGAGGTTTAGTTGTGGACGCCTTCTGGTAGCATCCAGGTACATTGGGTCACCTAGGGTTTCCATGTTGTTGCCCGACTTCCAGGTTCCGTTATTGTACCTGGGCGTTTCTTGTTATTGGATAAAGGTACTGTTCTTTCCTTGAAGAAGCTTGATCATTTTGATCCAGTTTCCTTTTTCGATTGCCCAGGCTGCAAGGGCATCGACATTTGCTGCCACCCTGTGGTCCGCTGCCCATGCGTCCTGGAGCATTTGGTTATTTCCTTTAAGGAATTGGCGTCTTAGTGTACCATCATCCTCATTCGCCTCTGTAGTTGTGAGGCGAAAGTCATTCCAGTATTCCGTGACTGGTTCCTTGCCTTGCCTCAGGCCGTCAAGCTTTGTCCTAGCTGCATTTTCCGCATCCACATCCCTAAACTGGTCTTAGAGGACTGTAGTGAATTCTTCATATGTAGTCCAGGTCTCCGGCATGCGTCCTTCTGCAAATGGGGTTATCCACCTTGCTGCTGCATCCCATAACAAGATTTTAACGTAGGTGATATGTTCCATATGTCATCTTTCTTGTGTCGCTTCAAAGTATAATTGGCATTGCACTAAGAAGGTGTGTAGTTTGGTCCTGGTTGCATGGAAGGAAGGGGGTTTCTCGACCTTGATCCAGTTGTTGGTTGTTTCTCGCTGGTTGTTTATCAGAAACAGGATCTCTTGGAACTGTGCAGTTTATAAATCGTGCTATTTGAATTTCTGCTCCACCACTGGGAGTTGCTGGTCCCGGGGCTGACATCCTTTCTGGTCTTGGGGTTTCGGGTTCCAGAGATCCTGGGGGTGAGGTAGGCTCAGGTGTGACCGGACTTGTAGTTCCTTGTGACTGGGTTCTGGATAGGTTAGTGCTAATTGCCTTTTCAAGTGCTGGGCCAAGTGTTGAAGTATCGATTTCTCGCTCAGTAAGGTCGATGTCGTTTACCGTAGAGTCTGCCGTTTTGTAGTTAGGGCTTGCTTAGGTGTCGTAACCAAATCTTAAGATCCTATGCGGTAAGCTGGTTTTGCAACAGGTAACTACTTCTCTTTAGGTTGGATGAATATGACTGGGCCGTTGTTATAGTTTGGTATGAGGCGTAGTGCTAATCTCAGACACCAGGGTAGGTGCACTATTGAAAAAAGTAGTACTAGCCGGATCTCCACACTTGCTCTTAGGCCTATGCCTACGTTGTTTTGATAGCTGAACCCTATGGTTCCTATCGCACAACGCGAATAGCGGAATGGAACGGTAAAGAGCTAAAGTAATTTTATAGGAATGAACTTAGATGGTTGCGTGAAGAGTCCTAACTACAGGTCGCCTAGAGGTCCTTATATAGGCACTCTTCCCTCAACCCTAACCCTGGTGACTCATACCTGTGAGACACACGACCTCTATGACTCATAGTGAGTCATAGTATGAAATCCATACCCTGACTCCACTGAGTCATCTGAGCCGCGTGCCAACCAATCATAACTCATAAAATAAGGCATGTGCCCAAAAGTGGTCACATGCGCAAAACCCATGACTCATAGTGTGAGTCATATGCGAAAATCATTACAACATATGACTCACAAATGTGAGTCATGCGCACGATCAACCAATCACAATATAACAATGATTGCACAAGTGTGCATCATGTGGAACCCCAGGACTTCTAATGACTCATAGTGCGAAATATAACAATCTTGTAACTCATAACTATGAGACATGTGAAATCCTGATTTGCTTAGTCACCAATCGTGATACATAGGTATTTAAATTTTCTATTACGAGTTGTGCTAAACAATGTCCTTCGCGAACATTTCAGTCGGTCGATCCATCATTCCTCAAGAGGACCTTGATTTCACCTGTGTAGTCAGCGTCTATTCGACAACCTTTTATACCAATTTCGTGCTTTGCCGATAGCCTACTTATTGGTGCTTTACGTGCATATGTATTTTGTGCTAAGCCTATCGCGATGCCAGTTTCCAGCAATACTTATCCTTTTTGCGGTACTATTATGTCATTAATTGCATAAAGATTATGTCCGGCAGCTATTCGCTAGCTCTTAGTAGGTATCCTAGCCTTTTTTGAGCACAATTTTACCCTGATTGTATTGGGTACTTAGTTTGTTGTTATTTCAAAACCTTCCTTATCTTCTGGCTCGTTTAAGTCTACTAGAGAGATTTAGAAGTGTGATTGTTTGAGTATTGACTGTTCGCTATACGCAGCTCTCTCCTCTGGACGGTACTCAAGCCATCTGGTTAATGCATCAGGTTTGCCTTCTCATTTTCCTAGCCGATAAACTATCTTGAAGTTATAGTTTGCCAGTTGTTGTGCCCAACGTATGAGCCTTGGATTCCAAACTTTAGTGGTTAGGAAGTTTTTCAAATTCTTGTGGTCGGTATATATGGTGACTGGGCCTTCTGTTTCCACCAGGTACTGCTTCCCTGCATTGAATGCTTCTAGTATAGCAAGCAATTCCTTGTAATGAATTTCATAATTACTTTCGGCAGGGCTTAGCTTTCTGGAGTGGAAGGTGACAGGATGGAGTTTTTTGTTCTTGAAGTGGGATAGCAGCAAGCCAGCGAAAAGTGGCTCTTGTTGGTTTCTACCACAGTCTCCCGTTCTGGGTAGAATGGCAAAGGATAGTGATAGTTCTGAACCTGTGATTGAGTAACTCGAATGCTGCCCTTTCTTCTGCTCCCCAGATAAACATTCTCCAGTCTTCTATCGCCATTACCGTTATTGGTTTGCAGATCTTTGAAATATCTTTTACGAATGGTCCTTAAAAATTGGCAAAGACAATGAATATTTGCACCTCCATAACTGCCCGAGGTGCGTTTCAGTCCTTGATGGTTTACACCTTTCTTACACTCATGGTAACCCCATTTGCCGCCACGATATATCCTAGGAAGTGCACACTATGCGTCTAGAAAACTGACTTCGTGGTTGAAAACGCCAAATCATATACTTCTAGCCAAGCTAAGACCTGTTTTACAAATTGAACATGTTCGTCTTGAGTTTTTGAGTATATTAGGATATCGTCCAGGTATACCAGGACACCGTGGTCCTTGAATTCTCGCAGCACGTTGTTCTAGATTGACTCACATGATGTGGGTGCGTTTATCAGCCGGAATGGGATTACTTTATATTCAAAGTGCCGATACCGTGAGCAAAATGCTAATTTCAATGTGTCTCCCTCCTTGATTGTTAGTAGTTGTTATCCATCCTTGAGATCAAGCTTTGTGAATACAGTTGCCCTTGCCACTCTATCGTGGACTTGACTTATCTACGCAATCGGGTATTTGTTGGCTATTCTTAGTTTGTTTAATTATCGATAGTCCACGCATAACCTCGTTGCCCAATCTGGTTTAGGCACAAATATTATCGGTGCCCCAGGGGGTGACTTGTTTCTGGGATCTTTCCGTGATCCTGCATTTTGTGTAGGTATTTGTTTAGCTAGTCAAGTGGATGAGCTGATACTGGATATATTTGACACCAAGGTGGTACCGGGCCCAGGACCAAGTCAATCGCATAGTCCAAAGTCCTTCAGCTAGCGAGCCTTTAAATAGTTTCTGGTAGCAATACCTTTTTATGCTTATGGTATTCTTGGGGCACGGCTGCTAAAGGCTTGATAATTTCAGGTTTGATAAGCTCTATTCTCCCCACATATTTAGCCTCCGGTGCATAGGCTATCGTTTCATCCCATTCAAATAATTTTTCCAAGTCCTGCTTGTGGACATGGCTACGACAATTGTCATGTTTGAATACCCATATTTTGTCCGTGTTCAAGGTTCGAGATAGGGTGTTCCTTATGCCACAAGCCAAAGAGGATGATCAAATCATATCTTTCCGCAGGGGCGATGATACATGTTTTGTCTGTTATGTGTGCATTTGTCCCAATTTCGAATGGAATTGGGTGTGTGTAATGTTTTCCTCCCCCTGCCGTGGGGGTCGCTTTGAAGGTAAGAATGTTTTGTCTGCGAGTGTGTGATTTGTAAAGGATGTGATACTGGTTTACCGGATTTTGATTATTGAGAAAAATATTAGATTCTGAATCTAATAGTGGCTATGCGAAAATTCCTCTCCCCTTTGATTCAGAAATTACCCTACCTTCAGGGTAGATATAATATTCAGGCATGGATGCCGGGGTATTGATTTTCTTATTTGGGGGCGATAGGGCCTGTGGGTGTCGTTTTTGTGACATGTTTGTACGGGTTTGTAACTATAACTGTAGGTGTTTATTAACATGCCTGCACGGTTTCGTCTATTGAAGCCTCGTAAGGTAAACTACAAAAATGCCTTCGCTTGGTGTACTGGGTAGCCATTACTATAGGTCTTTACCCCTTGCCTAAGGGTTCCTATACACCAGCCATTTACCCTGGCACCTGCCTTTGCCCAACTTGAGTCGCCCTCATATCATTAGGTAATAGTCAGCTTTCTTGTACTCAGGGGATTCTTCACGCCTTGCCTCAATAACCACCAGAGTCTTTCTTGCCTCACCCGTTTGCAAAGCCGGAGTCCAGGTTCGGGACGGTTTACCCATCTCCATTTAGCATCTGAACATGGTGGCTGTTGTTGCTCATACTGTTGCAACTTCATTTTTCTTGGTGTTAGGCATCCAGTTCCCTTTGCCCAATTATTCCGTTGTCCACCCGACCCATAATACATATTCGTTCCTGGAAGGCTTCTCATGATCCATGCTAAACTTAATTCAGCTTGACATTCTTTAGAGGTCTCTTGCTTGCGCTATTCTGGCCAATCTTCCATGGAGCTTTGCGAGGGATTTAAGGCTTTAGAAGGACACGGGTTAATGGGCCGTCTTCCGTACAAAGGTCCAACGCAAACCAAATGTAGCACTCCGCTCTGTTCTTTTTAAGTTTAAGGTTCCTGGAGTTAGTCCCAGAATATGACAAGCCGCCCTGCAAGTTAATCACTTCTTGCACGCATGTTATTCTTAGGTTTGCATTAGTCACTTAGGCCTGTACTGCTTATCGTCATTCGCTATTGGGTTTGAGATTGCAATGGAAAAGCTGGGAATACCTCCTAGAAGGACCTTACAGAGGTTGAGCCCCCTTGTTGATTTCGATTTCGGAAAGGGATCCATAACCGAGTCCATGGTCACCGTTACTGCCGCTGCCTGAAACCTTACTAAGTTTCATTGATGTCATCCTGCTCCTAAATCTGGGGTTGGTTGACTTGGTTTACCCATGTGGAGGGTTGTATCTGCCCATAGGCATGTTTGGAGCCAGGGGGCGTTTATATGGGGTTTTAGGGTTCCCCCTACGTTGTCCGATAATTGACACCTGGCCCTGTTTTCGACAGAATTTCCAAGTATAATTAGCCAATGTGCATCATCTGCATTGGTTGGCTTTTTTCCTTTCCTCAATTGTGGCTTAAGGGATTCCTTGATGATCCACAATCCAATGTGGGTGATCCACCTTTTGATCTGAGGGGGCGTTTTTCCCTTTTTCCGCTTGGTTTTATCATTTTGTATGCCGGTTTTTCTGCCTCAATATATTTTCTGATTCTTATTTCCAGCAGGCGCGTTACTGGGTTTGCGGTCGTCCTCTCATTTCCATTTTAGTGTATCCCATTTCCTATGGTCATTTTGCCTAAATAGACCTTGTTGTTCTTTGAACCATTCTAGGCTTTGGTAAACCTGCGGACTGCCTTGATCCATTCGCCATCAAGATCATGATTTTCATCTGATAGTGTTTGCATGGCTATAATAGGGAGTTGAGGCTAAATTATAGTCCTCCAGGGAATACTGTATACTTCTGCCTCAATGTTATAGTTCTCCATGGTAAGGAGGTATTTCCTTATGTCTCCTGTATACCGAACCTTTCCCATTTCAGCTAAGGCTTTTTGTGCCTTATGAAGTACATAGAATCGTTCCGTAACTTCTGCTTGGAAAGTAACACAAATATCATAGCCAACAAGTTTCGAAAAGATGAGGTCTCCGGTTATCATTTTGGGGTATGTTATCACTAATTGGCCTACTTCGCATCCTTCCTTTGTTCCCAATGTTTATTTACTGCGTTCCTCGTTATCTTCCCCATGCCACCGGTTTCTCTCAAAGTAATCTTCAAAATTTAGTAACTGTACTCGTACATCTTGAGTAGGTTTGTTCTCAAATTTGAATGGAGGGTCCAACTGCCGCCAATTCGTACAGGCTAATTCTCGTGGTAATCACTCCACCCAGGCATCTGGTTCTGATTCAAATTTTCGACCTGGCCGAGAGCGACGAGAGGTTTCACCACCTTGTCTGAATTGACCGCCGTCATCGTGCGAGCCATGGTCATTGTCTCTGGAGTTGGGATCATTTGCTGGTGGCGGCGATGATAGATTTTTCCCTCCCTTTCCACTTTCTTCTCTCCTCACCGCCCCCTTTCCCTTATCTACTCCTTTTCCTTTATATCTGGCATGGATGAAGGGAAATTCTTCCCTTCCATCAGCCATTGTTTGTTTTTCTAAACCCGTATTTTCTACTAGCTGTGGTGCCACTGTTTCCCACACACTGGGTGGGTTTTTTGCAACCTGTAGTTGTACCAAAGTCTTATTAATCCCTGTCAATATTCGGTTTAGCTGTTCAGAAGCCGCATTCTCTCTGACGACATAGGCCTCCCTCTCCAAATGCTCTCGTTCTGGGTGCTGGTGTAGTTCTCGTACCTCTTGTCTCATCCGCTCATGGTCTTTTGGGCAGCCACTTGTCTTAGTAGGAGTTTCGCTTGTTGCTTAGCCAAATCCTGTTCTAGAGGACGGTCTCGATCCAGCGACTCTTGTCCTGTTGCCTCAATATTATCATGAAGTTTGGTACTTACCGCTTCATGGTATGCGGTCCGTTCTTCCTGCCCTCCGAACTTTACTTCCAACAGTTTGGTGGTTGCATCGTGAAGTACAGCGGTTTCACTTACTTACATTTCAAGTACCGAATTGACTTGTATCAACTCCTCGCCAATGATTTGTTCCCCATGGCTTATACATTGGGCATGGTCCTGAAGTTGGTTTGCCTGATCCTGAGCTTGACCAGATAGTTCACGGTAGGCCAGGTGTTGTATATAAAGCGATTTCTGGTGGGTACGGTTGAAGTACCTCATTGACTGACTAATAAGTTCTGGTTAACTTTCCATAGTTGGACTAGAAGCAGCGGGGGGACGGGGAGTCCTTAATCGAGTTCCTGGGTCAGACTTTCTAACACCACTTGGCTGTGAGATGTGGTGGAGTGCCAAATGTGACAGGGAGCATCCAGGTGTATGGTCGCTTCCCACCGACGAAAATTCTTCAATGTCGGACTTTAACTTGTCCATATTCATGGTCAGCTGTCGTGAAGTCATTGTTTAATGGGAGGTGGGATGTTTTCCCAATCCCCATTCAGAAGGTACAAAAGAGGAGAGGATTATGCGGAAGGACCTTGAGGTTCATTCTTTTTCAGTGTCGTAGTCTAGAAACGGTTTTCACCGGAAGGTGTGACGTTAGAAGTGTTGGTAGATATCTTGGACACCTGATAGGGAAGGGGCGAGACAGGGATCAGTGTCCAAAAGGGCTCCTGTTGTATATAGAATAGAATCTCCGCAAGGGAGCTATAAAGTATTTCACTAAAAGAGGAGATATATTTTGTAGGACATAGTTTTTGCAGAAGCTCGTCATGGAGGGTGGAATCAGCTATGGGCTTGTGTGATTCCTGGGGTATGACTTGGAGATGTCCAAATGTCATATAGTGAGCCTAGGTAACAATATGAAATATCAATATACTGTTAGGGGTAGCGGATTCCTAGCACACGCGAATGGAAGTAGGGCTAAATCTTAATCCCGTATATGTAGAACAGTCTAACAAGGCTCGTTTAACTGAGTTTCAAAGATTTTTGAAGTACAACGTATGATATTGATAAGATCTCCTCTCCGTTGCTTGGTACTCTATCTAAGATCAGGCACTGCCGCTATATTTATACCCTGCGGTCTTGATCCCACAGAATTACAACTTCTAAGATCTCTCTATTATGGTTCACAAGTTCGAATCCTGTTTGAACCTGAGACCTGGGTCTCTCTCCTTTGGTATTCGGTCACATGGCCCATTTAGAGGAAAGATAGCGTCCATCATCCCATAGGAGTCTCCCGATCTGTAGACCTTTACCCATATATGAGGTGATCAAGGCTCACGTCGTCATGGATTGGCAACCTCAGTCTTCCGATAGGGTTATCGGATATTATCGCTCATGACTATTTTATTGATACACCAATTTCTTCCGTTCGACCTGCTATATCAAGACATAGTACCTAGCTTGGAAGTCAGGCTATAATCCCTCTGTCGGGGCATTGTGATCGTTTTGCTGGAAGGTTTGCTAATCCAAACTGGATTGGTAAGAGATATCGCATTCAACCAGAAACCCTGCTGGACCGGGGAGTTGAACAAGTGACCTCATGATGGATCACATTACCTTATACCCTTAGGCCATGACAGTGGTCTTGTATATGGTATCACAAAAGTGTCTTCAATGACTCAGATTTATATGTGAACGAGTAACTGCGCCAGGTGCCAGTCTTGTCGCAGGGTGCGAACGCCGGAGTTTCAGAGGTATGACTTAGATTTTGACGCATTTTTCATATGAATACGCTAATGGATTCTAGTAACATTAACCCTTGTTCCTATCATTCGCTACTATGACTATCAACCTCCAGTATTGTAGGTAATCCGAGGAACTCGGTAACTTATATCTCCACAGGAGAAGACTAAATGTGTCGATGTTTGTGTACCGATGAAGTACTTTGGCCAGTTTCTGAAGCCATTCGCCTTCTTGCTTGTTTAATGGTTTGCATAACTCGTTGGGAAGCGGTACACTCTCTCCGGAACTCCCTCCAACTCCCAACAATAGCATGGATTAAGCCGGCGGTCATTGACAGTTATGGTTACTGATTTGTGATCATATTTTTCCTCATATACTGACCTCTTAACCCAGGATGAGTAGGCCGTCACCTGTTGGCTTTTCGGATTGCCTTTCGTAGGAAGTCGGGCCCTCTTCTGTTGTCGCTTTACACTAGAATGCCTTTAATCGCTGCTCTCATGAGAGCATATTTTTTTTGAAACCATAATCTTGAAAGATGACATATCCTCCAGTTGTTGCCCCGTATAGCGTAAAAGGTTGATGTAGTGATTGTATGTTTCAGGATGTGAAGTTTTCAACGTGTAGGGCATGTGCCAACCTCTGCAGTCATACTAATGCGAGCTTAGTCCTTTACCCTAAACCGATTATTATGCAACTCACCGCTAACCGAAAGAGTTCATCAACAAACAGATCTTACCTGTATTAATAAACAGACTGTTCCATTCTTGAAGACCACACTCACAATACATGTGAGTGATGAAACTACCTTCCAAGCATTGCAGAATAACTGCCAAAGTAGGTAACAAGTCAGTTATGTTCAAGGTAACTCTGGCTATGCGAGCTGTATCCTTGCTGTTGTGTACATGAATAGTATTATACAATTTCATTGCGCCCCTTGATGAAGCTCATGATTAGGCTGTCCTTATCTATATTGGAAAGCTTACAGTGTCGATATATGTTAATGCTAATCTTTGCATCTTGGATGAATGGCTTTGTGTCATACCTTTCTGCATTGAAACATTTAATTCTTAACTTGTCACGTGTCTATAACCATGGGTGGGATTCCAAGTTGGACTTCCGAAGGTAGTCCATCAAAGATTGTTCTACTTATCATACGGTTACTTCTTAGCCTCAATCGCGCAATAATATGGTTACCAAATTTTCAGCTGAGATCAGAGCGGGAAGTAGAAAAGTTGTCACTACTGCCAGTCAAGTCTGAATTACCAGGTTCTCCTACTTCGCTGACATATCCACAAACTGGTATAGGAATACCACCGCCTCTGCATGTGTTTTCACAACAGAGTACCACAGGACCATTGTATCCTTTAAAGCGATTAGGCAAACTAGGTGTACTGGCTTCCTTGTCGGAGAGTAATTACACCTGATAAGGTGGGGCAGGGGCATCTATGGCTGCAATATCCTTGTCAAAGCCCCTCAGAGCTAATTATTGTAACCTGTGACAGGCTCTAACAATGGTAAGGTCATCCGAACTATTGAAACGACAACGGGTTTTTTTCAACCTCGGAGCAGAGGGTGAATGTTTTTGCGCTTCATCAGAGCCCTTTGTATATGGGCCTCATCCTGGAAAACATACTCAATAGGTCCTTACTCAATCCTCCTAGTAGGGTAACAATAAGCCGTAGCTAACTGCCCTGCTACTCCTGGAAAGCTTGTCCTCTCAGTGCTGCCTGTTGTCATTGTAGGAGCCGGTAGTGGTATTGGTAGAAAAGTGGTAGGGGATTTTATGGTGTGGACAGCCTATGAGGTGGCTTTGCCACCACATACGGTCGTTCAGCTTCTTAAACAAGGATCCGTGTGTTTGGTACTCACTGAAAGGTAGTAGCCTACAATGATTTTTTAGTTTTTGCAAGTCTCTTATCCTTCATTACTCCCACAGGAGAGGATTACCTCCTTCGTGTACCAGAATGATTCGGTGATTTGTTTGCTAGACGTATTTCAACTGCAGGAGTAAATGGGGAACCCCGTAATGAACCACGAGATCCTCGAGGAACCAAAGCTTGCTCCATAGCTTGGCAAGATATTGGTGCCTGCCTAGTCAGCCTTTACCTTTACAAAATGTGATGCAAACCTAATGGGTCAGCAATGGACCAAGAGAATGGGCAGAGCTTGAGCCATAATAACATCATTTTCAGATTCAATCCTTACACGTTCCTTTACAGTCCACTCAAGAGCCGCTAGGCGGCACTTCAGCGCTGGTGGAGTCCTGACTTGCTAAAGGTAGGCTGTCAGTGCCTTCCTAACCCAGTTGATAGCCATATTGACCATACTCTCTTGACAATAGACTTATGTGTCCTTAACCAAGGATTCGAGTTGAGACGTTGCTTTGGCAAATCTGCGTCCAACTTAATTCAGAATATATTACAGGAAGATCTTGTAGGCAAAACCTTCTTAATTAACACTACAGGGACCGACTGAGCTACTACCGCCGAAGGCTTGTGGGTGATTGATGTGATGAGTACCCTTATATGCGCCACTATAACAATCTGACATTCCTCATGCACCTGGACACGTGTCGGTTCAATCAACCAAGTTACTAACACACACCCTAAGTCACGTAGCATAGCGATATCATCTTAGTCTATAAGAGCCACAGGAAAGGTGATGGGACTTGGTTGAGAGACTGAAAAAGATATTTCGTATATTCGACTTTACACTATGGCCTACTTGTTCTAGACTAGGGGACAAGTAATCTTAACTGTCATGAAAGAGGTTACGCGGCCCAAGAATTCCTAGAAAAAGAGTTAAGCGACGAGTTTAACTATATACTGTAACGGGGCACCCTGTAGGAAGATCTATTCCAAGGTTGCAACTCCATTAAGGACTAAAAGCAAAGTTCATGGAGGGTAAATATCTAGAACATTCTATCAAAATGATAAAAGTTATTAATATCAAGGCGGAGCTTCAGTGAATTCAAGTGCTCCATGGGAGGTTAGTTCATTTTCAGAGCAGAGTGCTCAACAAGTTTATTCAAGTAGAATTATCAAGGTCATCAACACCCATCCCTACGCCTACGATGAATGAGCAACGTTCTCGGCTATGGTAATATCAACCCCTGACATCCTGAGGGTCAGGTTAAGAGGTATGCAGATCGTGCGGATAACAAGTATAGTCCACCAATCTGATTAGGTTTTTACAATACCTCTCATCATGCCTGCAGGAGAGAAAAACATATCAGATCCAAGTCTTGTCAGTGGCCTACAGTCCAGTCTATACGGCACTTGTCATCTCAGCTAAGACTCAATACCCAGATATCATTTTGGTCTATGCAAGTGATATAGTCAATTTGTCTACTTGACTAATCAGTAGTTTACTTTATAAGTATCTAGCATCCCTGTCCACTGGTACTACTGTATTAGCAAGAATGGGTGATACCCATAGCCAATGGTTCGTTAACCACCTCAGCAGTTGAGAAGAGCTAATGTTACCAGCGTCGTGTTGTAATGTGTCTCAGTATTGGTATAGTTCCTGGGCTATAAGTCGCATTATTGCAGTAGGCTTTATCCCACACACTCAGGCAGCCATTTTGGTGGACTCCCACACGTCCAATAGGTATATTGGATACCTAGAGTACCCCCAGAGTACCGCCTGATATCACTAGTAGTAACCTGCACAGCTAGGCGGCCGCCCACACATGTATATACCGTACGGATATCATTTGGTCAGATGGACGGCGGTAATCTATTCAGTAGGTCCGGGCGGCCTTCAATCTCAAAGATTTGTTAGGCTTTTGGCACCTCTCACCCTTTCCCACATGTCGCAACTAGAAATTCTGAGAGCTGCAAAGGAGTGTTTGACATGCCAAAATCTCACGCAAGAGCCCGGCTTGTCTGCAGTAACGTCTCGCATTTCGCGTAATATTATGGTGGAGCAACTTGAGGGCTAAGATTTCACATAGAACTTCAAAGGTAGGGTAACTCATTCTTATCATGGTGCAAATCTTTGCGGAAGTCTACTTAATGCCCTCTTGCATTATCAGCGGGCCTAATTAATCTACTATATCGTTTCCACATGTACGTATTAGCATGATACAAGGGGTAACATAAGGGCAGGACAGCCACCAGTGTCCACAATGCTTGCTATGCTTTTATAGGACTCTCTTTTTTACCCAGCCTAGCCCGTTACCTTGACTAACATCAAGGGTGGGTTACCCTGTCTAAATGACTTACCCACAATAATGATAGTTCATAGTTACTCTACCTGACTAGAGGTCAGGGTTACCATACCTTACTGGGTTACCATACCTGTGTGGGGATCCAGGTTACCCTTGTTAGAATGGTTACCCTACTCAACTAAGTACCTAGATACCTTTCTTAACCTAATCACCTGAGGCTGCCAAGTCACTTTTCAGGCCTATGCCACCGTTCTTCGCTATTGCACTCTGGGGCCACTGGTGGATCTGAGGTCCTGCACGATATACCAACTGATATCTATGTGTGTTACAGAGTCAAAGAGTCTGGGCTTGATATAAGTAGAGTGGAACTCGCTGTACAGAGTAGACCAAACAGAGGACCACTACTGCTTGGCATTGAGAAAGGGAAACGATACAGGAGTTTACTGTGGGAGTAGAGGGGAAAGGTAGAAAATGTTACAATCGAAACAGATATTCAGGGAGCCACAGGTTCAATGAGAGTGGGACATCAGGACGTGAAAAATATTGAGCTCCTCCTCCTGGGCGGGCTACTCAATCAAGGCACAGTTGGGGGGCGGGCCTGGAGGGACCACTAAAGGATGATCCAAGATGTTCACAAGAGGTAGATACTATGAAATAGTAGAGGGAAGGGGAGTATCCTAACACTGAATAAATGACATAAGGGCAGGGAAAAGAAATGCAAGCTGAATAACAGCTGAGCTCGAAGAGCTCTCCAAACGGAAAGCTGGTAAAACCCCAGCATAGTTAAGGAGGGAGAAACCCAAGGTAGAGGCCATATCAGCGTAGGGGACAAGGCTAGATACTCTTCGTGAGAGAATTTTGGGCAAGGGGTTGACAGTGAGGCTGTGACTAATGATATCCCTCTGTGTGAAGACTGGAAAGTCAAGTGAGGGAAAAACAACTGAACGGGAAACAGTGCAACAAGGGTAGAAAGGCAAAAACCATGTACACTACGAGTTAAGAATGCGAAAATGGGGAAAGGAAAACCTAAACACTGAGGAGCCATGAAAAGAATCGTAGCCTATAACATCCCATCTGCCACTAAAGACAAGAAGAATAATTCAGGACTTCAACTAAGCGGCAGAGAAATATAAGAGGCAACCCTAGGACAGGTAGAAGACAAGGAGGGTGGGTTAAAGAAGGTAACCCCTCACAATGTAGGAAGAAAACTAGTATACAGGGTAGGGTCCTACAAACAAAAAATAGATTGAGGAAGGGATAACCCCGCAAGAGAATTAGACAAGAAGAGAATGATTTCATAGCTCCCATAGTGTTGTGCTTAACAAGGGAGAAAAGTGAATGTAATGGAGCGGACTCAGAGAAAGGGTGGTTGTAAGACATTAGAGGGCAGAGCCCGAACTATGGTGAGAGGACGGAGTTGGGGAGGGGTCCTCCAAGGGGGGGAGGGTATCCTGTCTTGAGGGGACTACCTAGGCAGGGAAGAAGTACGTGATGGCAGGGAGAGGTATAACAGTAGGCTAGAGTGTAGGGTAGAAGAAGACCTAACTGGCTGCCGGGTTTCGGGGTCAAAGGGAGGGTTAACAGAGGCTCTAGCCTGCAGGAGGGATAGACTATGCAGGGAAGCAAGTTGGCTGCACAACAAGGCATCTGTAATCTCCAGTGAGGTACATAGCATCAGGTGGGGGAGGAGAGGAGGTGCTAACCACCTCAACGGGAAGAGGGCGTAGAACAGCGCCGGGGTGATTACAGCCATCACAGTGTCTGGCAGAGTGCTCTCTACCATAGTTGGTTCCTCTAGCAGGTGAGGCAATATGGCACTTGAGTACGGGTTTGAGGTCGCCACCCTTGGGGCATGTTGGGTTGATGGAGTAGTCTTCAGCCCTGGTGTGGTGAAGGGAGTACAAGCGGCATACATGGTTAATCAACCTTGCACCGGGGTACGACCTAGTTGAACTTGCAGTAGTTGAAGCATTGTCTGAAAGCATTGGAGGAGAAGGCCATTTCAGACTTGCGATTCTGGTAGCAGGGGGGAATTGACCAAACAAACCAGTACAGGTCTGAAGGGTTAATATTAACAATCAGAGAGGTTTAGAACTTACCGATCCTAGATTCTGTCTCTGGGTCCAGAAATTGAGGCGAAAGGATCGAAACTACAGCGGAGTTCCTGGTAGAGGTTGGGAGGCTAGCGCTCATGTCCTTCTCATTGTGAGGGAGGCACACCAAGAAGGTAGAGTGAATGGCTACCTGAGTAGCATTAAGGGCAAGACGGTAGGGCAGCCAGGGATTCTCCACGACAGAGAAGTACTAGTTCTTGCTCTGAGAGACAGGGTCCAAGAACTGGGGATAGGAATAGGCAGGAATTGATAGGTGGTGACCATGGAGAAAAACAGTAACACGGTCATTAACTGTTGTGGTAAAGGAGCGTGGGATGGAACAGTTGGTTTTACCCAAGAGGGAAGTAGCGAGTTACTTGAGGAGGACCGTGAGCCCTTGGGCATTGGTACAGAGACCAAGGGAGGTGCGTGGGGGATAGAAGCGGCAAGAGGAGGAAGGAAGGTGTGAAGACAGTTATTCCTTGGAGCTGTAATGGGACGAGGTCGCTTAGGCAACTTGGGCTGCAGAGGGGCTAGCAGACACTGTGTGGCCCATACCTTTGCCTTTCCTCCCGCCGGCCCAGACAAGAATAAATTTTGTGTGCAGATGGTCAGCTTGTGAAAAACTGAGGATGGGAGGGGTCAAAGCGATGGATGACTAGGGGGTGGCTAGAGGAAGAGGATTATGCATATGTGGGAGTCATGGCAGGAGCCTGAAAAAATGACGAAGAAGCAAGGAATCTGGGACGTCCTTGGAGTCCCAGGCAGACTAAAAGCTACAGAGTGTACTAGAATTGCAGCAGGGGGTTGGGTGGGGGCCTGAGGTTGGTGTACACTATGTAATAGATCATAACGAGACGAATGAAGGGAGGTGAGTTCCAATGGAATGATACTTTCCCCACTGCTGAGGTGGTGCATGCAAGGCGTGAGTCCTGTTCTGAAAATGAATGGTGAGCTTATCCAACCTTGTGTTCACAGCAGCAAGGCTGGGTAGGACGGAGCAGACAAGAGGGAGTGGAAAGGATTCTGCAAGGGAGAAGTAATGCAAATCTTCAGTTGAGAGGGGGCGGGACCTGGACTTTGCAGTGGCTAATGCCAGTGAGGGTGGTGCTGCCGAAAAAGGAGCTATAAGTAGAGTTGACTTGGAAGGTAGGGTGTCGAGAGTGCTCATGCGAGAGGGCATACAAGGAATAAACCTAGCATGAATAAGAAGGCTGCATGGCCTCAACTGAGGGATAGAAGGCCAAAGTGAGGACAGGAATGAGGTAGTCATCAAGTCAAATAAGCTCACAGAGGTGCTTAATATTTTGTGGCAGGAAAATAGGCGAAGCAGAGTGTGCCCTAGTTATAGGCTGGTTTTTCTTTTTATTTTATTTTTATGTTTTTATTTTTTTTTTGTATCATATATTCGTGTTAAGGTACAGAACTAGCGTGTAGTGCAAGCTATGGCATAAACAATATCTTAATCTCAAAAAACAAAAACAAAGGAAATCAGGGCCACACAACACGACAACAGGGCAGGTAACTGTCAATATACCACATATGGTAAACTCAAGTAAGCAATAATCATACAAAGAGACATAGAGAAACCAAGCCTTTATGTATGGAGAAGCCCAATGACTTAAGAACTTGAGGAGGAAAAATGCGAGTGGGAATGAAACCCTCTGGGGATAGGGGCTACCAGAGGAGGCACAGACGAGTATGATGATAGAGGCATATCGGGTGGGAAGCCAACCTGCAGCTCATATCAATATGCGACCAGGTTGAGAAGTAGAGGTATAGAGTACCTAATGGAGTCATCCAGGCCTGTGCTACCGACGTCTTGGAGCTGGTGTCTGCGGGCGTCGGCGGCGGCTGACCAGATGAGTATAGCGGGCTGGAATTCTTGCTTCTAATTCCAGCCCTTTAGACAGAGGGTGGGCTCCCCTTTGGAGACTCAGGAGGTGTGGAGATTAAGGTAGCTCTTGTGGGTACGCATTTGATTAATGCGGCCAGCCATGCACATGCCCAGGCTCATGAAAGGATGTGGCAACAGGGACACTATGAAGAGGTAGTAGGCAGGGGTAGGAGAGGCCTCACCCCAGTCTTTGGTGAGGATATAGTTTACCCACCTCCTAAGGCCAATGTTGGCGGTGCCTATAGCAGGTAGCAGGGGGAGGGGAGAACAGATGTGTGCATGGTCTGCACATGGTATTAGAGCGAAGGACATACAACCCAGGATGCGGAGGACAAGGTGGGCTATGGCATCCACCTGGAGGAGGGTGTGTATAGGAGGGGATGGAGGAATGGTCTTCCAATAGAGAGGGTTGACATGGGGCTGGAAAACCTCTGGAAAGGTGACGCCATAAGCCAGGGGTGCAGGTCAAGATGATCGAGGGAAAGTCCAGTGGGAGCCGCACTGCAGCAGGGTTGATGTTGGGTAGGGCGCACACCAGTCGGAGGACAGCAAGCCTACGCTGGTGAGCGAACAAGAAGGTGATAGGTGGAAGGCAGCTCTCCAGGGAGATGTCAGGTCGTCTGGTGGAGTGGAAGCAATTGCTAACCAACCTCTAGATCAAATAACAGAAGACGTCTATATGTCATAGGATTCCGCGGAAGGGTATGAAGAGGTCAGCACCATATCTGACGATGGCGAGGAGAAGGGAGACAGCGAGTCTGTGGCACAGGTGGTGAGATGGGCCTGCCCCTGGTGGTGGCAACTTGCAAACAAAGGCAAAGACGCCCTGAGGTAGGTCAACTCACCAGGAGAAAGGAGTTGAGGTGGAATGCGATTGGGTGAGCCAGTAGCTAAGCCATCAGAGACAGTTGCCAGGATGGAAAACCTGCCCATCCAGGTGTATGGGGATAATGCAACTGGAGCCTCGGTGGTTGTTGATGTGCCTGTGAATAAACTCTGTCTTGGGGACTGAAAACAGGACAATAAGCGCTGCTCTGCAATGTTTGATCTAGGAAAAAGCTGTTTGCAGTACCTGAACATTGTAGTGGTAGGAAGAAGATGATAGAGTAAATGCAAATTGATCAATATTGGAAAGGATAAGGTCGTTTGGAAGGGATTAATGAATGGAAGAAACATATATAACAAAAATCCAATAAGATACAGGTGACCCCAGAGGGGCACCAACAGAAACCGAGGTAAAACTTCCTGCTGAGCCTTATAAGAGAAGAAAGCAGGTAAAGTTAGTAAGGAAGGATATGAAGCAGGGGATAAGGTAATGGTTGACTCGTTTAAACCTAAGTACAGAGGAGAGAAAATCAGAATTCACATTATGAAAACTGCGCTAGATATATACGAAGCGGCTGGAGATGCAGAGGGCTGGCGGTGGAAGCTGCATATTGTATGGGAAAGGGTGGTGATGGGATCAAAGGATGAAATGCCCGCAAGGGAGCCACATTGATTGGGACAAAGGAGACCGCAGTCCCTTGAGACGCACCCAAGGCGGGACCCTAGATTTCTCTTTAAAACCTGTGAGATATTCTTGGGGTCGATGAGGACCCTACAGGAGGCCGGAGTGTGGTAGCATAGCTTACATAACTTATCCAGGACCATGCAGTTGGCCTTGTGGAGAGAGGGGGGGTGGAAACCACAGAAAAGATTGGCGCAGAAGAGTGAATCTAGTTGGGAGGAGGCAGTGCAGTGGTCCACTTTCCATATGCCGTAGGGGACGGGGTCAGTACCAGGCTTTCAGGAGTAGGATGAAGCCTTGAGGGTGGCAGAGATCTCATCTGAGGACGGCTCAGTGGCATCTGAGTAGGGGCGGAGGATGGAGAGGGCGGGGTGTGATGGACGTGGTGGGTAGAAGTGATTATGGAGATCATTATTGATAGACTAGGGAGTGTCAGCCCCTGGAAGAGTTGGGAAGCGAGAAGTGTGGAAACATCTGGCCAGGCGTTTGGTAGCACAGAGGGAGGGGGGGGTGGCCTCTAGTACGAGTGAGCTCCAGTAGGCCCTCTTTGACCTCTTTATAGATTTGAAGTAGCAGAGGCGGGCAACTGTGGTACCAGAGATGTCTTGTGTGGAGCGGGAGGAGTGCGCTGTGCGAGCAGCATAATGGTATTCTATGCTAAGAGTAGAGAGGAAGAGTAACCATGGGGAGTTGGCCCTGGGGGACAGGTGCGAGAGGGGGGTATAGTTGCGGAGTAGGGAGAGAACATGACTTAAATTCCTGTGAAACCATAAGGGCAGTGAAGCGGAGCTGGGACGCAGGGGGCGTCTAGGACTACCAACTCCTCAAGCTAGGGCAAGAGGGTGGTGCAGTCAGTCAAGGAGCAGTTGGGGCGGGGATGTAGTTATGTCTTTCGGATATCTAAAGGAAATCAAAATGGGTATATGGTCTGAGCCATTTGAGGGGAGGGAAGTGCCCCTTGAGCAGAAAATAAGGGATAATGCAGAGAGGCAAAGGAAAGTTCTGAAATGGACAGTGTGCCCCCGAAACCAAAATGGAAACTGGTGGAAACCCCGTGAGTGTTCAAGAGCTGGAAGCTAAGCTCTGCAGCTATTCAAATCTATAGAAAAAAACTTACAACTCAGAGACGGAGTGGGCCCTTAGTGTGTGAGAGGAAGGATGGTTGATATTGAACGGGCCTAATGAAAGAACAGGAAAGTCCTCCAAAGAAAACAACTCAAAAGGAGATATAGTACGAGAAAAAAGCATCCTTCATGGGAATGAATAAGAGTTCAATACCCGAAGGCCTGATAATGAAAACCTAAAAAGCTTGTCTTTCAGGAAAAAGTCAAGGCCCTTGGTATCACATCTCCAACAGAAGATGGGAAATATAGCACTCGTGGAGAGAAGGGCTGAAGGAACCTAAAAAGCCACCAGTGGCTTTTTAGGGGAGGAACTAGGTAGGGAAAAGGACTTGAAACCAGCATAGGCGGCACAGGACCTTGAAAAACTAGAGGATCCAGATTGCTGACCAGGTAAATAGGAAAGGAAAGTTTTTCTAAAGAATTACAAAAGGAAGAAAACACATCCCTGCTATCCAGGCAGTTGTGTTGAGCATGTGCGTGAAAGGACCTAGCCCTAGCGGACTCACACAGGGGCGTGGTAGTTGTGTAATCGATTATGGGTATAGCCTATAGAATCACCAGGTGCATGAGAGGGGCTGGGCGCCACCTGGGTGGGCAGGATACAATTCTAGGAGGTGGAGCGAGACCTGCCTAGCGCAGACAGGCCGGGCCCGATGGGCCTGGGTGTAGTTAGATAATAGCAGGACACAAGGGGGCTATAGGCAGCATTGAGGGGTATTAGACCATTGTTGGGCCAGGGGCAAGGTTTGGGATAACATCCATCAAGTCGTTATAGGAAGGGGGCTCAGCAGGAGGAGTTCAAGCAAGTGGGGGAGGGGAGGGTCTAGCGTGGTAGTCGCAATCACGCGCGGGGTTATCCACTTTACATTTGAGGCAGTGTTACACATATGGGAAATGGTACAAATTAGTTGATGTGATAGTATATAGAACCGGGAGGTTACTATATGACTACAACCCACGCTGGCAAGAAGTAGTGTCTATAGCAGAGGTGCTCAGCCTCTGTGAAAGATCTAGACTCTAGTGTATAGAGGACTATGACTCTTGATAATCCGCATGCATATGCACATGAGTGCATATATGCAGGAAAGACGGCCATCCAGACACTTGAAATGGTATTCCGTAAGATGTTGGCAACTGGGCTACATCTACTTTAACTTAGTTCATTAGGCAAATGAATCGAAGGCTATTTACTGGTCGAGTGCTAGACACCCTCAGAATGCTAAATAGTTCTGGGGATCATTTGACCGAGCGGGGCAGACATTTTCAGGGTCAAACTGGGTTTCTACTTACCATGACCCCGGCCATGATATCCAAGGATACTTCATATATATGGCTAACATAAGTACTGGGAGAATTGTATAAATACTTAGCAGTCCCCCATAGTTAAGGGATCATCAAGCAACGGACAAGAGACCTTAACATTATATTCAGTTATCAGTAAAAACAACTTTATAAGCTTTCGAGAAAACATCTTTTGCCTTTATTTTAATTCTTACCAGAGCTTTCCTGACAACTCTCCTACCTTCTCGATACAAGTACTGCCTAGGCAATTCTGCAGTACAGAATTGGCTACCCCGTAACTCTATTTTGTTATTCTCTTGAAACCAAAGCTCTACAAAATTCTCACGGCTATTTCATCTCATGCCTGAAGAATACCATGACGCTCAAAGCTTTCATCAGTGCAAACATTGTGTGCACTATAGACCTCTCAGTTTTGACAACGTATTTCCTGTCTGTTGTGAAGGATTCGCACTTGACATACGAGCAGTAGCACTCAGACACTTACAAGCTATTCACAACAAACATATGGAAAGAATATGTCCACAAGACGGACGGTGGATAACAGCTTTCACCAAACGCAAATTAGAATCTATCCACGATTATATGGAAGATCCTCGACTTAACCCTCAATCTCCTAGTTCAATTTTTGAACCTTTACCGAACCAACAACTAAGAAGTATCTCGGATACTTCACTATCAGGACAAGCTATCCTGAATTTTGATCCTTTATCTACCATATCCTCTTTTGAAGAATACTTTCTAATGGCCTTGCGGAAATACCGCTATTTGAAACTGTAGAACCCTCGTGGTTCCCTAACCCATTTTTAGTCCCCACACCTGAGGACTTTACCCAAATCTAGGCCTACTTTCATGGGCAAGACTTTGTCTGGCACGAATTTCTGGACTTGGATTCTGAGTGGTCAGATTTTTCTTCCGTTCACGACTTTTGTCCCTGGAGGCCAGAGGACTAGACATTTTAAATTTTCCTATACCGAAACCTTTCGGGGTTATAAGGGAGCTGCCATGGCTATGGCACGAGATGACACTCCTATTCCTAGTCCTTTGGGACCTGGCCGGATGATTGAAGAGGACGATACAGAATCTACTCCTTCAGCATCTCTAATTGCGTCCCGAAGCCAGACCAGCTCTCCCATTACACATTTGGGTCGTCCCCCATCCAGAGCTCAGAAACGTGCCGAGCGTGCTAAGAAGCCTGTTAGTACTCAAGATAACTTCCAGCAAAATGTGGTCTATGCATTGTGACACCTGGACCAATCCTTGAAAGAAAGTGCAGAGGAGAATCATATAGCGATCTCAACTTTATCACAGGAGGCCAGGCACAGATTCACAATGTTAGAATTATTGCAAAGCCGTATGGCTAGGGGTGAGGTTATCAATGATGCTGATATACAGGAAGGCCGCCAAGCACTCAAACGGTTGAGTGGTGATACTGAAAGGGAGCAGCAAAGGTCACGTGCCCAGGTTCAGGAAGAAGTCCGACGCCAACAGGCTCAACAGGAACAATAGGCCCTTGTCTCAGAAACAAGGGATCGGATTCTGGAAAAAGCCCTAATGGACCTAAATGCTAAATTGCACTAGCAGGAACAGGAATGGAATCGGAGCATAAATGAGCAACAAGAAATTGCGGCTCAACAACTAAGGCAATAAGGCGAAAGTATGAAGGCATACCTGGATGCCTTGGTATGACAACTGGCCGATATACCAGTTCTACTACCGATTCAGCATGCGCCCAGTGATGGTGATCCAGGACCTTCTAACCGAGGGCAATAATCGATTCTACGGGAACAGGGCACAGTTCCAACAAAATAATCAGCATCGACCCCTCAGAAGGATAAGGGTAAAGGAGTGGACCGTGAAGGAAATAACCTACCACCGCCACCACCACCAGGAACTCTTGGTGATGCCCCAGACCCAGATGATGATGGGTCCGATAGTGATGCAGAGGATGGACGGGGCAGAAAGGGTGGCAGGCCGGAACGCGCTCCCCGTTTACCATCCTTTCCCAGAAACGATGTACCCGAGGACAGGTTAACTTTGGATTTCTTAGAACATATCAGTGGACTCTCCCGACCAGCAAAGATAATAGCGGAACCACCCTACTTCTTTTAAGGACATGACAACCAACATGTTCGAAACTGGTTGACGGCCTGTGAAGACTATTTCGAGCGCAACCCTACACAGTGGGAAAATCATGCACATCGAATAGTTTTTGCCTTGGGGAAAACAAAGGGAAACAAAGTGGCAACCTTCTTGGAAAAATAACGGAAGGTGATGGGTAGAGTAGGAGGATACACTCGAGACCCGGACTATTCCACATGGGATCGATTTCTGCAGGAAATCACGAAGCGATATATCGGCATTGAGGAGGAAAGACGAGCCCTAGAAGAAATGACCAAGGTAGTCTATAAGGGAAAAATAGACACTTATCTTCTGCTCGTCCAAAACCTAAACATCAAAGACGGACTTACTGGAATTAGTTGGAGGGTACGAGTTGAAAGCAAACTTCCAGAGGAAATTTTGCGACGGTTATCCCATCTGAAATTCTCCTCTGATGAAGAATGGATTGAAACCATAAGGGAAGTTGGAAGACAGGAGGAGGAATTTCTGGAACGGCGAAAATTATCCCAAGGAGAACCCTCATCCAGTGGAACACCTAAGCAAAAGCGCGATGACAACGGTAAAGGGGTCAATACCAAACAAGGATACACCAACCAAAAACAAAGGAACACTCCCTCATGATGGAAAACTGCTAAGGCTAACCCATCTACAAAGAAAGCGGGATTATAAACCAAAGATGAGCATACTGAATGGAAGAAGGCTCCTGATGGAATCTCACGAGAGGTGGTTGATAAGCAAAAAGCGGGGAAAGAATACACTCGCTGTTGCCTCAACAACCACACCTGGCGAAAATGTCGAAAGGACATAGTTGTAGCCAGGGTTTTCGCTAAACAGACAAAACAGGACTGACCAAAATTTTCAAGCAAACCGCAAACTGCAACGCTCATAGGAAGACCTAAACCACCAAAGGTCAACAACATACAAAGCGGAGCCTCACGTCGGTTATGGGAATTATCGGACACTGTAATGTCCAAAAAATGGCACCATCGGCGACGGCGATTCGGTATTCAGGGTACCAGGAAACTGGTGACCGGAATCGAAATAGGGGATCCCTCCGGGCTAGGGAGTGAGGAGTACTGGCTTTCGCAGGCAGTATTCAGAGTAAGAGCATAAGAGAAGTTGTCCCTAAGTCCATAAGTCCTTAAGAGAACATGGTTAGTGGACAGACAAAGGTGGAGCAAACCTTTTTAAGAATGACAAAGGGGGGCGGTCGCATCTTTGATCAGGAGAAACAACCAGGTCTCACCCATTTTTCAAAGGCGGGCAGGACAACAACCAGACTTGCTACGGATATGAAAAATAGTGCATAAGAAAGCTGGCGAGATTCTCTTCAATAATAAGACACCGAAACAGGGTACTTGGTTAGAGGACCCTGCCCGGGGTCCCAACTAGAGTCAATGGTCCAAGGAACCGAAAGGATTTGAAAATAATATATTTTAGTTTGGGTTGGTTTAACTTCCGACCCCAGAAGGACCTGTGATTTTAGCTCCTCATTGAGCCCCCTGTCCTTGTAGCCATGCGTGAAAATGGCAGCCAGTTAGCCTGATTAAAGCACCAGGGGTCTTTCAGTTCCGGAAACGCAAACTCTCTTCAAAGCGACCTAGAACGGCCATTTTAGTCACCAGACCTGGTGATGGTTTGGGCTTTGTCCTAACGGTACAATTATTCAAAGCGTTGGCCTGGGTGGGGTTTGAACGCGTGACCTCTGTCCAGATGCTTTTGGCAGGCCAATACCAAATGCAACCGACTAGACCATGACCCCAGGAGTGACCAACTGTATAAAGAAAAACCTCCCCTTATACTGAAATTTTCAGGGTTTTTTCGCGAAAATGCCGAGATTTCAAAGGCTATATTTCCTGATGGGATGATCTATTCCAAATTTGTAAACAGTTAACCTTTTCGGAATTTGACATACTTTTCGAAAAACAATTTTATTTTCGAAAACAAACTACCCTTTTAGGAAATTACACTCGCAAACCATAGCTAAGTTATTCAAAAAACCCCGGCGCATATTACTAACAGCTATGCATATTAGCGATGCATACAAAACCGTGCATAATTATGCACACATGTTTCCTATGAAAATAGGATTTTTTAATTTTCATGGGAGCCCCTCGGCAGGGGGTAAATACAGCTTGTATTGGGCCGCCCAGAATCTTAATATATTAATTATTGTGTTCTAGTTAGTCTGAGGAGACCTCTCTGGTCGAAAGACCGCTGGCGTTGTCACGAAGAGCCAACAAATACAATCATCATGTCTTCTAAGCGAGGACGAACAGATATAACACGGTCGCATAAGCGACAAAAGCTGGCTCATGAAGAACCAAAACGCTAGCAATTCCCGGAAGGCGATGCACATATCTATGTGTACAGAAAAGGTTATCGCATAAAAGTCCTACTGGACTCAGGATCAAATATATTTGTTATTCACGAAAAATTGGTAACAGAATTAAATATTCCATATGAATCTCGCCAGAATCCTATTCCTATTCTAGGATTTACCGGAGGCCAATTCTCTACTGGCAAGGATTATACTTATCCTCTCTACCTGGAAATTGGGAAAAATAAACATTTGTCAAAAATCGTATGCGGAATCGCACCTACCGGAAATTACGGAATAATCATTCCATTTGGGTGGTGGACTGAGGAACATCCAATAAAGGAAATACATGACTCAGGAAACTGGAGTTTTGAGGGTCCGGGATGTAAGCTCCATCTTTTACCAGAAGATGAATGCATTTCTATCGAATGGGAGGAGGAGGTATTGGAAGACCCAGAGGCAGTGGTAATTTGAAGAATTGCAAGAGTAGATGTTGAGGAGGAACTAGTAATCGATTCGCTTCCAAAGCAATACCACGACTACAAGGACCTTTTTCGCCCTTCAACTGCAGCAAAATTACCCTCTTATCAAACCTTTGATCATGCTATTGAGCTCAAACCGGACTCTCAACCACCCTGGGGACCAATTTATCCGCTATCGGAGAATCAGCCAAAAGCATTAAGAACATATTTGGATGATATGTTAGTCCAAGGAAAGATCTCCCCCAGCAAGTCTCCTGCCGGAGCACCTATACTTTTTGTTCCCAAACCGGATGGACGTCTCAGATTGGCAGTAGACTACCGTGGGTTCAACAAAGTTACCATCCATAATAAGTACCCTCTCCCTCTGATGACCGAACTACGGGACCGTGTTCAAGGAGTAACTATTTTCAGCAAGCTGGACCTCAAGGATGGATACCATCTAATCCGCATACGAAAGGGTGATGAATGGAAAACAGCTTTTCGCACCAGATATGGCCTATATGAACACAAGGTTATGCCTTTCAGACTTGTCAATGCACCTACAACTTTTCGGTCAATTATGACTATGATCCTGAAAGACTTCCTTGATGAAGGGGTGGTAGTATATATCAATGATATACTCATCTACTCAAAAACAGAAAGGGATCATGTCATATTAGTAAAGAAAGTGCTGGAACGACTATGAGAGTATAATATGGCCATATCCATCGCAAAAAGAACATTCCATGTCAAATCCGTGGAGTTTCTCGGGTATATAGTGGCTGTTGATAGAGTCACTATAAGCGAGCGCAAGGTTGTATCAATTAAGGGCTGGCAACCACCTAACTGGGTAAAAGAGATTCAAATCTTTATGGGATTTGCCAATTTTTACCCACGATTCATAAAGAATTTCTCCGCACTATGTGCACCAATTACCGATTTATTAAAGGGAAATCCAGAGGATTTTCTTTGGAGAGAAATACCGCAAATTGCTTTTGATGAACTCAAACAACGGTTTATTACAGCTCCCATACTTTGTCACTTTCATCCTGAAAGAGAAACGGTGGTGGAAACTGATGCAAGCGATTATGCTCTCGCATGTGTTCTGTCGCAGTATATGGATAAGAAGTTGCACCCGGTTGCATTCCATTCCAGGAAGCTTACCCCGGCGGAACGTAACTATGATATCCATGATAAGGAATTATTGGCAATATTAGTTGCTTAGGAAGAATGGTGACACTACCTGGCAGGAACTGATGAACCTTTCACCATCTACACCAATCATCAAAATCTACAGTACTTTCTTACAATAAAGGCCTGGTCGGCAAGACAAATCTGATGGGCCCAAAAGTTAACCGATTTTAACTTTAAAATCATTTACAGACCTGGGACCAAAGGAGGTAAACCTGACGCATTAAGCAGGCGGCCAGAGTACCGCCCTAAGGAGAGAGCTGAGCATGCAAAGCAGGCTATACTTCGGTCTCATCACTTTGGAACCTACCAGAATAACCGAAACTTAGTGGTTTCAGTCACATGGGGAATTGAAAATTTAGTACAACCCCAACCAGGATTGCCAAAAGAGCAAAGAACGAGTTCGGTTAGGGTTAATAGGTTACAACAGGAAGCAAGAATTCCTACTTGAGGTTCCAAGTTAGCGGCGGGACACGACCTATACAGCACTGAGGATACCATAGTTCCTTCTAAAGGGCAAGTACTCATAGGGACTGGATTAGCCATCGGACTACCAATTGGAACATATGCCCGTATTGCACCACGGAGTGGATTGGCAGTCAAACATGGTATTTCCATTGGAGCTGAAGTAGTGGATGCAGACTATAGGGGGGAGGTAAAAATCCTCCTAGTCAACACTACTGACAAGGTTTTCCAGGTACGGACTGGAGACCGCATAGCGCAAATGATTGTGGAAAAAATTGATGAGAGAGAGCTTCATGAAGTCTGGGAGTTGGAGGATACGGAACGAGCAGGTCAAGGATTTGGAAGCTCGGGTATCCACTTGTTGGAAACTCAGCCACAATTATGTTTCCTACACTCGAATGCCAAACACGAGTTCCTGGACACAACCGATATTGCCGATCATCCAATATGCACTAAAGGACAAACTTTAATGTCCAATGTAATAATTGCTAAGTGCGAGGTCAAGAAATTTGATATGAACTTCATGGCAAGGGTAAAAGAGAAAGCAAAGGATGACCCAGAATGGACGCATATGAAGCAGGAGTTACAACAATTAGGAGACAATGGCAAGCCAATGCCAAAACAATGGACCATGACAGATGGAATGCTATTCTACAAAGAACGCCTATATATTCCTCAGAACGAAACTTTGCAAACTGATATTGTAAAAGGTTGTCATGACTCAAAGGTTACTGGACATTTCGGTCAAGAAAAAACTCTAGAGATTATCACTAGAGATTTTTACTGGAAAGGAATTACCAACTGGGTATACGACTATGTACGGTCATGTACAGAATGCCAAAAGGCCAAGGCACCAAGGCACGCACGCTTCGGCCTACTGCAACCATTGCAAGTACCTTTTGCAGCTTGGGTATTTACCTCGGTAGATTTTATTACGCAACTGCCAAATCGGCAGGTTACAGCCAAATTATGGTTGTAGTTGACCGATTCACAAAAATGGCACATTTTATCGGTCTAGAGGAAAATGCGACCGCTATGGATGTCGCTCAGGCAGTTATCAAAGAAGTTTGGAAACTTCATGGTCTACCAACCCAAATCATCTCCGACATGGACGCAAAGTTGGCAGGAGAATTCTGGGAATCTCTGTGCAAGATGTTAGGCATAAAGAGAAAAATGTCTACCGCATACTACCCTCAGAGTGATGGACAAACGGAAAGGGTCAACCAAGTGCTGGGAGGATACCTGCGGACATTTGTCAACTATGATCAGGATGATTGGTACCACCTGTTACCATTAGCCGAGTATGCATACAACTCAGTAACAAGCACTCATGGAATAACACCATTCTTTGCAAATTATGGTTACCACCCTCAAACAGAATGGATGAAGGAGCGTGAAGCCCAGAATCCCGGAGCTACTATGTATGCACACTGGATGAAAACGATACATGAAAAGGTAAAGGAATTACTGGAAAAGACTCGGGAAGGAATGAACAAATACTATGACCGCAAGGCTCACAGCCAACCAGACTTCAAAACGGGTGATTGGGTTATGCTAAATGCAAAGAATATCCGTACTAAGCGACCGTCCAAGAAGTTAGCACCAAAATTATACGGTCCATTCAAAATCCTGGAGCAACGCGGAAACCTTGCCTACAAGTTGGAATTATCAGAACGCAGGAAAATCCATCCACTATTCCATGTATCGCTACTTGAGCCATACAGAACGCCAGTTCGACCAGGCCGATAACAACCACCCATGACACCAGAAGAGCTTGAAGGTGACCAAGAATGGGAGGTTGAAAAAATCATTAAGAGTGAATTAATCTCTTATGAACGAAGATTCAAAGGACGGTCAAGAACCATCAATGAACTTCGATACTTTGTTAAGTGGAAGGGATGTTCAGAAGATGAGAACACCTAGGAACCACCAGAGCACTTACAGCATGCTCAAGAATTGATAAAAGATTTTCATAAGGAAAATCCTGATATGCCAAGGTTGGGCTAGGTAGTATCTCCGGAAAGGTTTTTCCTGCTGTGGCCAAGTTATCGCAGAAGGTTTTTTATCCTTACCGGAAGGAGTACTAAAAGGTTATATTGTTTTGGGACGAAGCTTGGAGAGGGGGAGCTGATGTTACACATATGGGAAATGGTACAAATTAGTTGATGTGATA
>QFET01006114.1:0-12861 GCA_003316355.1 Tuber calosporum | reverse complement strand
ATGGCAATGGCAATGGCAATGGCAATGGCAATGGCAATGGCAATGGCAATGGCAATGGAGATGGGGACGGGGATGGGGGTAATTAGGATGCGCTGGGTCTTCTTGGGTTTTCGGTTGAGTTTCTTTGTTTTACTGAGTTTCTTTGGTTTTGTTTTCATTTCTATCGGCTACTTGGGGGGTCTCCAAGGTTAATTTGTACCTGGCTGCGTCTTCTTTGGACCTTCGGATCATGGTTCATTTGTTCTATGAACCTTTTTACTCCTGCTCCAACCTGTATCTCTTCGGCGCTTGTTTACTGGAGCTTATTTGTTTATGCCAGGGTATGTCTTCTTTGGGCCTTTGGGTGTTTTTTGTTTCATGGATTTTCCTACTTTTGCTCCAACTTGCATCCAGTTGGCGACGGTTTTCTAGAGCTTGTTTGTTTGTGCCAGGCTACGTCTTATTGGAGCCTACATATGTGTTTTCATTGGTTTCATAGGGCTTTCTTATCTTTTTTTGCTTTTTTGCTTCTATCTGCGAATCATTTTCTTAATCCTGTCTACACTGTTTTAGAGCTTCTCTAGATCCTATCCTGCTGTCCTAGATTTTAGTGTTGTTAATAGTTTTTTTTTTTTGAATTTAGCCGGTGAGATATAAAGGTTTTCTGAAACGCTAAAGGTCCCCTTTCTTCTTGATCTCGTCCTAGTATGTAAAATCTAATCTTTTAGAAATTATAAGTTATGCTCCTTCAACCAAGTGACCAGGCATATAAAATCATGTCCCAGCAATCCCGAATAGATAGTCTCTCTCCGGCCTGGAGCCGTCCATGCACGTAGTAATTGAGACGTTCGGCGGCCAAAAGCCTATAGCGTGGACTGGGTACATGCCAATGATTTACACGGACCTTGGGCCCAAGCCAAATCTGTGCTCTAGCATATAGCTCCTTCGTCCCCGGGGGACGCTGTGAGTTCATTCATCACTTGGAGACCTTTCACGCATCAATCTAATTCCTCCACGCACTCTAAATATTTCATATACACAAAATTATTACAGGAAATACAAGCAGAGGTGAGTTCTGCCATTCAGAGGCCAAAATGAGCTCACCCGAAACTTTTTATATAACACTTGACTACGGTACCAGTAGTCCCCCAAGCTCAGCCATCATCATCGGGATCTTCTGTATCCTTTGTAGAGAGTGGCACACCAGCACGGGATAGACAATAACCTGTTAATTCATTTGTTGAGGAAGAGGAGCTTACGGATGTTGACGAGGATGATGTTCTCATTCGTCCCAGAAGGCTCGAAAAACGTCCAGCAGAACCACTGGTGGAGCAACAGCCACGGAGGATAAGGAGCCGGTTGAGATTTGTGAGTGAATCTGATTACTTTTAAAATTGCATGCTAATAAGGAAGAGCACTGAGGACTCCCCATCACCGGCTCTGAATGGCCCTTCACAAGGGCTTTCGTCATAGCAGCAGGCAGCACAATTGCATTCCGGCCATCTCAGAGTAGATTCATCACACCTTTCACCCTTTGATGCTGTAGGGGAAGGAATAGTGCCGTCCCATTCAGAGCGTTGTATGGCTAATCTGGACTTTCCGGCGTCTGATATTGCAGTCCCGGTAACCGTATCATCAAAAAGCAATACCATGCATGGGGAGAAGAGGATAATCTTTGAGAACGCAGCTAATATGGTACGGTACCACACATGGTTTGTTAATCCCTTCGTAAAGCCTGCCGAAAATGATACGCTTCTCAAAAGCTATTGGGTAAAGGCAGCTACCAAGTTGGGTTGGAGAGACAGGGAGATCGGGAAGTCTTCAATGACTTTTGTAAGTCTTTTGAGTATCCCTGAACGTCCCCTTTGGGACTGTTAACGGCTAATTAGATACATTTAGTTGAAATTGAGGCAGTCCAGTGCCAGGTCACACTTAGTTTCAGAATCCAAAAACACGGTTGAGGACCTTTATAACTTCGCGCATAAAACACGGACTGAAATAAAGGCGCGGGTTACCTATTTACTAGAAAATGACCGCTTCATATGCCATCCAAGTAAACAAGAGGTCAGTAATACGCAGATCGTCCCGAATGAGACGCGAAAAGGCTTACCAATGCAGGAATCTGGTTTCCGGTTTACTGCACCGGAGATAGCAAACCTATTGTTTTATAAGTGGTACCGGGGTAGGAGAATGCGTGGGAGGACCGATAAAACGTTTCTTAATCGTACTAACGACGTCCTAATATGCCTTACAACGGCCTGTATGTAACATGCTTTGGAGGCTTGGAGTTCCAGATCATTTGTTCAGCCCCCAGATTTCTCAGCTCTGACAGCACAGAGTTAGTTATAACCTTTGAAGGTCCAAATAAGACGTTCTAAAGGTTATCGTACTCACCGAGAAAATATTAGATGTTTATCTCCGACAGTGTGCAACCTGGCAAGGGCTGCCACCAGAGGTGAGAAGGAAACTCGTGGAAGACACAAAAAAGCGCATCAAGAGGATGCTGCGGGATAGTGGATTTGTTCAGGATGAGGTGTCTTGCGCTCCACTTGAGGATAAGGAAGCCGCAGCATATATGGAGTTGGAGATATCAGGGGATGAGGAAAGCGAGGTGGAGGACAATAATTCAGATCCTGAAGATGGGGATGAGGTTGAGGCTCTAGAGGCGGGGTGGGTTGAGGACGAATAACGTCCTATTCGGATTAAATGTAGTATTAAAATAAAATAAAGAAATAATTGGAAATATTTTATTGATTTATAATATACTAGTTAAAGTTAGACTACAACCCAATTGGAAAAACTAAAGCTCAGTGAAGGTCGCGTAGAGCCGGGCAAAGGCCCCTAAGAGCCGTGAAGAAAGCACGAGTACGGAGAGAGAGTGAAGGAATGCGACGAGGCAATGGTGCTGCGACAAAGAACGAAATTTAGAAACCGGATAGTGTTATCATAATACCGTGGGTCGGGCAGTCATAGGGCAGAGTTGAGAAGTGGAGGGATGGACGCGACAGCAAGCATCATAGATGAAGAGACGAGCGACAGCGGGAAAAGGACGAGGATCATCTATGTAAGTATTGAATACGCGAGGAGAAGTGGTGGTGTGGAATTAGGTCTAGGTGTAATGGTGAAGGGAAGGGGAGAAATAAGCGAGGGTAGCGAGGAGCAAGAAGACAACAAGAGGAGGTGAGTTTGGGAAGTTAAAAGGTACAAAGGGTTTGTGTATAGCTGGGCGTAATAGGGATATGTGAATCAACGCTGGGGGGAGCATATTTAGGCAGTAGGGTTGCATGATTGACTCGTGGGGCAAGTGTCCATAACAGAACAATCCAGGGGGAGTGAGGTAGGGCCGGATAAACTAGGATGGATGAGTCAAAGCGTGATTGGACCGTGCAACAGCTCAAAAGGGATGGACAACGTCCTGAGTAAGCTGGATGGCAACGAAAAGAGTGGGTAAAAAGAAAATACCGCAAAACGCTAGAGCTATCAGGAGTTGTGGGGTCATAGATACAAGATACAACAACTTGAGTTTTATAATTTGTCCCCCTATCCCTCACATGCCTCATGAGGGATAGGGGGAAAAAGCTGACTTTTGCTGATGAGGTCTCTGGCAGGGATTAGGTGTCAAGTGACAAACCTTTCTAATATTAACCTATCTCCAATGGTTTCTCTATCAAATAGTGTCTTTGCTTTGTAGCTATCGACAGAGATGTAGTCTTTGAGTTCGTGAGATTGAGTTCTATTAGGTCCTGCATGATTGTGGTAACCGTGACTGATTCCTTAGAATGGAGCTCATTTTCCAGGATGTGGATTGTTTCCAGACATTCTGAGGTCTCCTGGATTTGCCAGGGCCTCCTATAACTGTAACATGTGTACATGTTCCGGTACCACTATTTCCACTCTCGTTAGCCTTTCCTTTGTCAGATTATCTTCACTTGATTTGATTCCTTTTGGATTTGATTTCACTTCCATAATCTGTCGATTCTGGTGCTCTGATTACTGTATGCTTTGGAGGATTGGCAGGATTGTGCACCAGGAGTTACAAGGGAATGGACAGGTCACGAATACACTAAGTAGGACAGAGTCAGTGTTGTGGGAAAGCCCCTAGATATCCTGGGTTCCGGCAGGACCTCTGAATTCCAGTAGCTGTACACTCACCAGCAATGATAGGGGCTGTGTGTTTCCAGAGCCTCAGCTCTTGTTGGAAATATTTCCCGTATTTGAGAGTGGTCTTCTGGCTAGCAAGTGAGATCGGACTTCTGATAGATCCCTAGACAGTGAATACACTTGGTTGAATGGCGATCCTATTGTTCTCCTTCACTCTATTAACCACTCTATTGTATTCTCCTTGAACTCGCCTCTCAGCAGGTCTCCCTTTGACACCAAAGGGATCGCAGGCTACTACTTAGGCTCTATTGTATAACGGTTCACAGAGGCTACCGCCTATTACAATATCCTACCGCCAAGTATTGTGAGAATCCCAAAAAGACTCTAAAGATACAATTGCCATAGGGGGAGAAGTGTTGATAGATAGGTCTTCAATAGACAAGGTATACTGAATGGAACTAAGAAAATGACCGTTCAAATTGTAGAATTAAAGATGATGATTCTATGAGGCTTTAGAGTCCAAATCCTTAGGGGCTAGCAGGCTCTTTAAATACAACAGATTTTAGCTTGCAAAACTTAACAAAAGCACCAACATCTAGTCTAACAACATGTTAAGAGAGGCAGCATAACAAGGTAACTATATTCTGAAAACAGTCAGTTAAAAGCGACAGGAAGTAGCTAATAAAACACGTAATGGAATCCAAACAAGTAGGCACCAGCGATAGCTAATACTATACAAATCCGATAGTATAGCAGGAGGATAGTGATACCTATAATGGGTAGAAGCAAGGAGGGTTAGTGATAAGCCAACCAAGGAAAGAATAGCCAGTTAGGATATGTTAACCAAGTAGGAAGAAAAAACAAAATAGTAGCCCTTATCAGGTATAAACTAAAATAAGTAATAACCAACATCAAGGCAGTAGTAATAGTAGAAACATAGTAGGATTCGGTTACACCTCTATTTCCTCGCTGCTGGGTGCTTCTATACTTCTTCTTCTTAAAGTAGTTATCGCAGTAGTGTCAATCTTTTCAAGAATTGTAATAGTCATTTTTACTCCTACAGTGATCCTTCCCAGCCTGGGATACTCTTGGATCCTGAGAGGTAATATTGGAGAACCTTGGTTGATTTTGATTGGTGCTATTCTCTGAGCACTTGAGTGCTTGCTCTGAAACTACATTTTATGTTGCATTTCCTTGAGATTTTGATTTCTATAGAGTCCTCTAAAGTGGACAATTGCATCTCGCTTTTCTACTATCTCTACTAGCTGGTCAAAGGAGGTATTGAAGTGATATGTGGCTTCACATCTCATTTAAAGTTGATATCCATGGCATCTAGGAGTCTCAGCATCTCTGAATAGTGCGAAATTGTGCCATGAGGGAGACTGTGTCTCTATGTTTCAAGTCTGATTACAGTGTCTGTAACCGGTATTAGTTACATGGTTAAGGCTGATAAGGCTAATGGAAACTAGCAGAGCTAGTAGGGGGCTAGTTGGTTTTATGATTGGTTACAAGTATCGTCTGATACTTGTGTTTTTTATGATCAGTTTCACGTCATGTTTGATAATTAGTTTGTTTTATATTGGGTTTCATGTATCAGGCAGATACCCAATATATTTTATGTTTAGTTTTATGTATTCTGATAATACATATTTTGTTTACAGTTACGTTTAGGTACTTGAAGCATTTGTTTTATTGGAGGACTTTACAAGCGGACCTTTGTTATATCCGTTGATTGGAAATTATATGGAAAGATTTGGAAAGCTTTGGAAAAGCAAAATCATCTTTTTAAAGACTGCCCCTCAGGAGCCTAGATATGGTAGACTTTAACTAACTGAGTTTTCAATATATTTGGTTGAGAAGTTACTTCTTTTCAGTTGGTACATAACCACAGCAAATAAGTCATAGACTTAGTGAGGCTGGCAATATATTAACTGACAGGGTTAACAAACTATCGAGATCTCCGCTTGTAATACTGACTTGAAACCCCGACAGATTGGGATTTGAGTTACTATCGTAATACCTTACTGAAACACATTCCTCTTGGTGCCTGATACGCCCAGGCAAGCATCAAAGTTTCAGTAATCTGTGCTTTTTTTCCACTAGTAGTTTGCTTTACTTGGAGTCCTTGATCATAGATGGTATCTGTAGATGTGGAAGCAACTAAGTAGGACTCGAATTTCTTTTTGAGTCCAGCAACTGAGTGGTCTCCTTGAGATAATTCATATTGGCTCAAATTATCTAGGGCTTTCTCTATGCAATTGGCTCTATAGTATTGCAGGGCTTCAGGGACATCGTCAGTTTTACCAAACATGTCAGTTTATCTATTGACTGTGTCATCGATGAGTTGCTTATCAATAGATCACAATCTTTCCTCCACCTGTAAATCTAAATAGTGCAGGCCATTCAAAACAGTTATTTCCCTATAGTGGGACTGACATAGTGATAGGTGCTTGGCTTAGATCGCTTAGTGGACTAGGTGGACCCAGAATTATTGCTGGACTTGATAAATCATCAGGCACAGGGCTTTGGTCTCTTAGTTTACTTGGTATTCTCAGTAGTCTTGGTGGTAAGGCTGGGAATGCTGGTCGTGGAGCTTCCTCTGGGCCGGAATCTGATTCTGATTCTGAGCTTGGTCCTTTCTTGGATTGGACTTCTTGGTGGACTTGTTCTTGGACTTGATCTTGGTCTTTGTCTGGAACTTGGGCTAGGACGTAGTCTTGGCCTAAGTCTTGGTCTTTGTCCTCGTCTTCGCTGCTGCTGCTCTCTACTGAACATAGTTCTGAATCCTCAGATGGTGGTGCCAGTAAGAGTACTGCTGCTTGACTTTGCAGGGCTGCGGAGTATAATACCGATCCTCTAGTGCAGTGCCTTTTGGTGTCTCTTGGAAATGAAATAGTTGCTAGCTAGGGTGAGCTGGTCATACCTGGTATCCACTCAAGGCCTTTTTAGAACCTGGGAGGTATACTAGTACTACAGGGTCAAGGTAGGCTAAGGGTGATCAGTCCTCTGCCGATGATCAGAGATATACTTGAGTCCCAGTCAAAAAATGTAAACTACTCCCAAGTAGCGCGAGAATCCCTAAGGGAGATTCATTTTGGTTGGATTCTCTCTTAGCTGTTTGATTTCCTTTTGTTGGTATTGGTTCTTGCTCACTGTTATTGATGTTTATTTCCTTGTTATTTGCTTTCATTATATAGTTTTCAGGCATGCTTCTACTCTGTAGTTTTTTTCTACCGAAATGCATTTGGGCAAGAGGGTTTTATTTAGCAGTGTGTTGCACGATTGACTGCAGGTACAGGAGTTTTTTGTCGTCATACCTTGTGGATTCTGCACTTTTTTGTACTTTTAAACAAATATACAATGATTATCAATAACAACAACAATAGCCTGTAGTGTGAACTCTTCACACAACCATCTAAGTTCTTTCCTATACAAATACTTTGCTTTTTAACTATCCTACTCCACTGTTGGCGTTGTACAATAGAAACCACAGGGTTCGGCTATCAATCCAAGGTAGGCATAGGCCTAATATCAATAGTGGATCCTTATATAGTACTTCTCAGTACAATAGTTCTCATCCCATTGGGGCCAAGATTAGCGCTATACCCGATACTAACCTGAGTCCAATGCAAGGACATTAAGGACTATCCTGTCATACTGGGCCTCCCACAGAGAAGTAGTTTCATGTTGTACGTCAGCTGATAGTATAGGACCGTAACACCTGATCGACTAGTAAAAATATTAATCAGGAACTGAGGTCTAGTGGGGATGATTTTTGTAGTCAAACACAATTCTCTAGTCCTAGCATGAGGCATACAAGTAGCAACCAGCCCTTTGGGTAGTTGTATCATTTCTCTACAAGGCTTAGAATTCGGGTCCCTCTTGTAACACTATTTAAAATATCACTGTTACTACTTGTAACCTACTCCCAAGTATCTCGAGAATCCTATAGGGACTCTGCAGATACTATAAGGATAGGGGGATAAGCGTCGATGAGAAGGTCTTCAATAGACAAGGTTCAAGGTTTGGAACTAATAAAGTGACCGTTCAACTTGTAGTATTAAAGATGATAGTCCTGTGAGGCTTGAGAGTACGAATCCTTTTGGAATTGCAGGCTCTTTAAATACAAAAGATTGTAGCTTGGAAAACCAAACAAAAGGGCAAACATCCTATCCAACAAACAGGATAACAAAAGCAGTATACCAAGGTAACCATATTCCAAAAACAAAGGGTTAAAAGTGACACGATAGAGCTAACAAAACAGCTAATAGAATCCAAACAAGAAGGAACAAGAGATTGCTAATACTATACAAAACCATTAGGTATAGCAGGAGGATAGCGATACCTAAATAGGTAGAAGCAAGGAGGGGTAGTGATAAGCGAAATAAGGAAAGAATAACCATTTAGGAAGTCAAAACCAAGTAGGAAGGGACAACCAAATAGTAGCGCTTATCAGGTATAAACCCAAATAAGTAATAACCAACATTAAGTCATTAGTAATAGTAGCAATATAGTAGGATTCTGTTACACTCCTCCTAGATCCTGTTTCCAGAAGATACAGGTAGTCCTATCTGGCTATATAATAACGGTTAAAAGGGCTCTTGTGGTACACATTGTGTAAAGCTATAGCCAATCAGGTATAGTGCAAGGTAAAGTATTTAGAAAGTCAGGAGTCATAACTTCACGAAAAGATACCACAACAAAGAGGCAGTTTTGCCATCCTATATACAGTATAGCTATTGCCTACTAGAATATCTTCTAAACCCTTTATGCTTACTAGAATTTTTTAATTAAAATTAGTTAAGTATAAAATATATATTTGAACCCATCATAGGCAAAAGTGATCCTAAAAGTCTTAGGCAATGCTCCTGTAAAAGGTATATTACAGATTGCCTGATAACCTAACCGGCCCCTTGGGATTCCAAGATACTTTGTGTATATTCAGGAAATGACTACTCTAGTTTAAATAGCAAAACAAGGATAATATCTCTGACTGAGAAGAGTAGAATACCTTACATGCCAAAGGAGTTCCAATATGCATGTTTAGTTGTAAGAAGAATAATTCTCTTAGCATTAAAAGGGGTTTACACTTTAGTATGAATAGGAAATTAGTTAGAAGGTAGATAGTTAGTATGAGAGTTGGATATAGTTTATAAATACTTAAATATAGGATATAAATATTAAAGTTCCTCTCCAGGTTTTCAATCATCAAGCAACTAGAAAGATTTTTTTATTTATTTATTTAATTCATATATTCTCTGTTAACGTACAGGAACCTGAATGCAGTGCTAGCTATAGTAAAAACGAAACGTTAATCTCAAACAAACAAACAAAACAAATATCAAATCCTATCTCCCAATTGTAACGGTACCGTCACTGCTCCCACAATGGAGGCTCATCAAATAAGGAAAGAAAATAACAAAATTTCAAACAAAGTAAGGAAAATCATAACAACGTGAACGATTAAGGTAAGTAGAGGAGAGCAGCCAAGCTATCCTAGGGTGTGGGTGACCTAGCGGCGGGCATGGAGGGGGGGAAGCCAGTAGCAGACTCCAGGATATAGGTGCGAAGGGCCTGTAGAAGGTCCACCGAGGACCAGATGGGGGAGCGAGGGCCAAGACTGCCAATGCCAGGGAGGTGGCGCAGGCGGATGGAGGCTTTGGCAGGACATTGGAGGATAGCGTAGACCATGGTCTCTTCCTCCTCCTCGCAGTAGGGGCAGAGGGTAAGGGGGTCAGGGTCGTCCCAGGATGTGTGAACGGCCAGGTAGCTTTTGCCAGACCGCATTTGGTGAATTCTACCAGCAGCGAACTAGTCAAGTCCCAGGAATGGGTGAGGGGACAGGCGCGGTGCCTAGTGGTAGTAAAGGTGAGGGGGAGCCTGGAGGGTCCAATCTTTGAGAAGGAATGCCTTACAGGCATTCTTGAGGAAAGAGTAACTCCTGGATGTCGACTCCAGGGGGAGTATGTCTGCTGGAAGCAGGTGAGGATAGGCCAGGGCGAAGTTCCCAGCAGTGGGGATGATGGGAAGGAGGGAGTGACACAGCGCGTCGATGGGGAGGTGATGCTTAGTGAGGGCAGGGGATTTGTATCAATCCCATGGGAGAGGTATGTAGTTTTGCTTGAGCCCCTGAAGTGTGCGACGGGAGTCAAGTCTTGTACTGGAGATATCAGAGATTAGGAAAGAGGGTAGCAGCCTGGCGGCAGCAGGGTTGATTAGAGGAGAGGAGCAGGCAAGGCGGAGGGCAGCCATGCGCCGCTTGTGTGGAAGTAGGGAGGAAATAGGAGCCAAGCAGGCTTCGCAGTTGAGTATGGAGGTTGGGGTGGAGTAGAAGCAGTTGGTTACCCAATGAAGGACTCTGTTCTACAGAGTTGTCATCTTGTCAAGGGTGACTTGAGTGGGGGAGAACTGGTCTGCCCCATAGGTGAGGATTGGAAGGACTAGGCCAGCCGCCAGCCGCCCCGCCATGTAAGGAGAATGGCCTAATCCAGGGGGTGAAAGTTGTTTAATGATTGAGAAGGCTACTTGGGCGAAGGCAATCCTTTTGATGAAGTGGGTTGAGGTTTCCATAGTGGGTGTAAACCAGTAGCCTAGCCAGTGTACTGATAACGAAGGGGGGAAGAGGGACCCAGTGAGCCCAATCAGAGAGGAGAAGATAGGGGAGCGATCCTTGGGTGTCTGCCAGTGGATGAGTTCAGTCTTTGGAACTGAGAAGGAGACCTCCAGCTTGACTGCCCTATGGGTGAGTAAAGAAAAAACCTGTTAAAGCACCTGAATGTTCCTTCTGTAAGAGACAGAGGAAACCGTAACAGAAAAATCATCAACATTAGAAAAAATTACCCCTTGGGCTATGGAAAAATGTAAGCAAGAAACATAAATCACAAACAAAATTGGTGAGATGGGGGAGCCTTGTGGGGTCCCAACAGACACTGGAGAGAAGGTTGCCAGTGCCCCTTGAAAGAGCAAATGGCAACGTCGATCGGTGAGGAAGGATCAGACCCAAGAGGTCATATATTTAGGGATGCCTCTTGTGCGGAGCAGATGAGTGAGTGAAGTGGCGGATATGTTATCGAAGCCCCCTTTGATGTCGAGGAAGAGGGAGGAGACTTTCCTGTTAGGGTATTGTCGGGAGCAAACCTCCTGAAGCAGGGCAGTACAGGCATCAAATGTGCTGAGACCCAGGAGGGAGCCACATTGGTTGGGGTTGATGAGGCCAACTGACCTGGCCATAGGGGCGAGCCGGTAGGCCATTATCCTTTATAGGAGTTGGAGACCGTTTCGAGGAGGACAATAATGCGAAAGTAGGCAGGGGAGGAGTAATCTGCTTTGCCTGGTTTCCGGAGGACGATACCATTCGCTCTTTTAAGGGGGAGTGGATGGTACCCAAGGATGAGGAGGGGGCCGAGAAGTTGTTGTAGAATAGAGGGGTTGATAGAGTGGACCCTTTTCCAGATCCCATATGGGACCTGGTCAGGTCCTGGTGCTGAGGTGTTGGAGGATTTACGGAGAGTGTGGGAGATTTCCTCATTAAGGAGGGGAGCGGCATCGGTGTCGTACCTTTGGAAGGAGGGGTTAGGAAGGGTGATTTCGGGGGAAAAAAATGATGGAGGAGAGAGTTGTTGATTTCCTATGGAGTGGTAGCGTCAGGAAAGGAGGAGAACCTCTCAGGTTGGTGACCAGTAGCGAGGCGCCTAGCTGTCTACACTGATTTGGTGTTGACATTGGCTAGGAATTCCTTCCAATGTAGGGATTTAGCCTTTTTAATAGCTTTAAAATATGCATTTCGATGTTGGCAGCAGAGTGAGAGTGTTTCTGATGAATGAGTTAGGAGGTGGGTCCTAGCTGTATGATGGAAGGCCTGTCTAAGGTGGGACAGTTCTTGGGTCCACCAGGGATTGGCATGGATAGAAGGGCGCTTTGTGGTAGTGTGAGACTTGAGGAGGGAGGTGAGAGAGCCAAGGTGCCTAGTTAACCACTCATCAACCAAGGTATCGGTAGGGTATGTAGGGGGGGAGGAGATCTGATGTTCCTTGAGGAGGGGAGCGAGAGTGTTCCAGCTAGTCTTGGACTTGTCAGGAGAGGGGGGGGCAGTCTTGAGAAGCGTTGCTGTGAACGTGAGGTTAAGGGGAAGGTGATCTGAGCCAGTGGACTAGAGGTTAGAGTCCCATGTATTGAAAAATGAGAGAAGGTGATTGTTCGCAAATGCGAGGTCAAGAACAGAAAGGCGTGTATTGATGTCGAAGGGGAATCGAGTATAAACCCCTGGTCTATTGAGAAGTTGGAAGCCAAGATCTGAACTGAGTTCGAAGTATGGTGAGGATATACCAAATTCCTGGGAGGAAATCTGGCGTAGTGGGTCCAAGGAGGGGTGGTGGATGTTGAAATCACCTACCACTAGTGTGGGAAATAAGTTAGGTCTGAAGGCCTCCTCTGGGGCTACTGTGTGGGTCCTAGAGGAAGAGCCATTGGTAGAGTAGAGGTTGTATATCCTGAACTTTAAATGGTTAGAGTCAAACAACCCAGAGGGTGAGAAGATGTCAACTGCCATTAAGTGAGGGCGGTTGAAGAAGCAAGGAAGAAGGGAGTAGCTCTGAATCAGTGCAGTGAAGACATAGACAGCCACCTTGGGAGGGGTACCAGGGCTATGGGGAGGGTAGAAGGCCTTGAATCCGGCAAAGTTTGGCAGTTGGTTTCTGTAAACAGGGGGATCTTGGAGGAGTACCACTTGAGGAGTGGGTGGAAGAGACCTGAAACTATTAAAAAGTGAGAGAAAAACACTCC